>JAVFBW010194876.1:0-10155 GCA_034783835.1 Mopalia ciliata
AATCACATATAGAATTGTGCCATGGTTGATGATTATGTTCGCCAGAGTGACGGGGCAATATGGCAAGCCGTTTTATCACTTCTACCTTTATTCTATAAATGTCGAATTAGTTTTGCTTATATTTAACTTAAGTACAGTTCTTTTCCACATATGTGAAATTCTATTTTACTCATGTTAAAAAGATTTCACTTATGTGAAAAACAATTTTACATATGTAAAATAATTTTATTTTTTTTCTGCTAATGTTTAAGAACTGTTTCAGCCTTCAAAGATTAAAGGTTGCGGTGCTTATCGACATATCGGTTTGAATCCTGACTATTGTAAGAATTGAATGAAGCTAAATGGTAACTTTGAAGACAATCGGTCAACTTAAGATTTATCTCAAAATATGCAATGAAGGCTGTATTTTTCCGATATATGCGGAGGAAATTAAAGACAACCTATCATGGCAATAAGTGAAAGCCGTATTGATAGTTTGAAGTTAATCGATCAGTTTTCAAGTTATTGTCTTTTCATCCATTGTCATAACAGGGGGAGGTGATATACTGGTATATCAAGTTTTAACGTTAATACGTGAATTAGTCTTCCAGGTATTGTGTCACAATACATATACAAACGTGAATAACATTCAAATAAGTGATGTCGACCATTTTATTTAAAGGCACTCAGATACGGCCACATCCGTTGGATATATTAAACGATGTTTGAAGTTAATAGCTGAATTTGTTTTATTTTAACATATACAGTCTATTGACATGTCTAGTTTAGAATACGTTTATGCGTAAAATGTAGGAGAATTTTCTTGCTATTTTGTGCATTTTTTGTGTTATAGCATAGCACATCAAAGCACAGACTATTGTGTGTATTTTAATGGCCTATTGATGTATTCAACATAAATTATGTGACAAATTACCCCAGAATACACAGGGTATAGGCAAGTCTGCATATAGTACTGGGATAGGGATATAGACAGGTAATTACCCATTATTAGCTGACAATAAACCATCACAATGTGTGACTATTCCTTGTTGAATAATAATTACTGGCCAAGTTTACAGCTCGTGTTTTAAGTAATCGATCTAAATATTTTATGTCCCATATTTTAAACCCTTCGCAAAACAGCCGTGAATCTTGTCAAACTTACTTACTAAGTGACGGCCATATTGTTTTGCAGACTTTGGTGAAATGAAATATCCGCTATTGTCTTAACAGAAGGAAGATATTCTCCTAGTTTGAAAGTTGTACGTGAATTTGTTCTCAAGTCATTGTGTTCACAACACATACAGACATGGGGTTTGTCCAATTAAGGAATGGGGTCATATTGATACGGCATTTGGTGAAATGCAATATCATATGTTGTCCATGAAAAGGGGTTTTGTACCGAGTCGTCGAGTTTTTAAATAAAAAATATCGATCAATCTATCTAATGGGAGGAAGTTATATTAACTAAGTCAAATTGATCGGCGATTTTATTTTTAAGTTATCATCTTCACAAAGCATAGACGAAAATATTGTAAAAGTATTTAATGGAGTGAATTTAGTGATATAAAATCTAATCCGTTATCTTAATAGACAGAAGTTATATTCTAACTTTCAAGTTAATCTGTGGAATTATTTGCAAAGTCTATTGGTAAAACACAACCGTATTGTAAAATATTCTAAAATTGAGTTTTGTAGTTTATCCGTGAATTTGTCATCGTTTTCACAACATGTACGGACATCAACCTTGCAATAATTTTACAATGGCGGTCATATGGTTGTGCGAGAACGTGAATGACAACTTTGTACATCGTTTGAAAAGGAGGAAGCTATATTCCAAGTATAAGGTGACGGAATGCGAATTACGGCGTACAAACGACATCATTTCAAAGTCCCTCTCCTCCCTACTCTTTTTGGTGTTATTTAAGCGGGAATTATATACGGTAAATATATTATATATACTGAAGTGATGCGATTCCCCTATTTGTAGTCCAGAAATGTGATAAAGTGTTAAAATGAAACAATTAGTTTTTACATGCGTTCTGTCGATTGTTTTTTATTTATTTAATCTGTTTGCCTTTTTGTAGTATGATATAACCCGCTGTTGACATTCAACATTAGTATTCGCTGAGGCTGTTATTTGAGATTAGGTTGAATCAAGCTCATGTTTTTATCAAAGGTTTTCCGGTAACTAAAGTCACCATAAATCATGTGGATAATTTCATTTGTTTCGCTTTATTCATTTAAAGCGCTGTAGCTCACATATATAAGTTTATCTCTGACGTTTTGCAAATGTTAATCTAACATTTTTAACAGGCCTAATGCTTGTCTATCGCAAATTCAACTTTTCCAAATGGCTCAGTTTTGTTTGAAGTCATTTGTAATTGATCGTGTGTACCAAAACCCAACAAGCTTCTTTGAGTGGATGGATCACTTTTACGGACGTTAAAGAAATTACACATTCAGACTATAGATTCTGTCCAGTGTGTACTTGTTCCCAATGAGCAATAAGGCTGATTCAGTTGATATGATTTATTCCTCTCCCAGTCGAGTTGAACTGATAAGCAGTTTGGACGAATGATAATACCTCGGTACGGTTGGTCGCTTATTGCGTTGATTTGAATCTAATTGACAATAGTGATAATGGTCTCCCGGGCTGAGATAAATGGGATTCTGCTGGAGAGCAATCCTCGCACCGGCCATGTAATCTGTAATTACATAGCCACATATACATATGTTCCCAACAAAGCATGTGCCAATGAATCGATGTAATGAAGCACAATATATATGTACTTATTGTTCTATTAGCCAATGTAATGAGAATACGTTACAACAACTGCCCATCGTTTACTCTCTGTTAACATGTGTGTATCCTTCCGCCATTATGTTCAATTAACACGCTATGTAGAAGCAAGTAGGGGAGTCTGGGGCGATTTGCAATATTTCCATCAAAATACTAAACACTGTAACCAGATGGGGATTGTTATCTGAACCAGTTAATATACTTTCAATACAATCAAATGTTTCCAGTCGCCCAGCCTCTTCTGTTTTTACGTCATAACGATTTGTGAACGACAGAGACTTGTCTGAATCCGTCCACGATCTGCCTGGCGTGTGATACCTTATAGTGTGCAATGAAGTTTTGTTTTAAATCGATCGAAAGAAGACAGCTAGACACTTTGAATGTAGAAAATAAAGATTTTTTTTAATCCATATTGCGTCAGTTAGATAATATAGTATTAATTGTGGGAATACGCGACACTATCAACCATACATCTCCTAAGCCTAATCACCATGTAGGGACTCGTTTCACAAAGCGGTCCTAGCTTACGTTGAAGGTAACTGTCATTTCGCACATGTAGCTCTATGTCTTCAGTACTGGTCGTCATGGTACTTATGTACACGTATAAGCTAAGATAACATATAACATAGGTCATCGTCTGCGCTTTGCTTTGTTTTTGTTGTAATCTCGCTTCAGTGGGGACCATTTCCTGATCAGCTCTTGACTTGGGGGTGTGCCCTGCTGAGGCTAAACTTGCATGACATGTGGAATATACTCCTATCGTCTTTGCATTCGCCTTGAAAGTCTACACAAGACGATGATAGTACAAACGAAGGTTAGATACGGTCCCTTGATATGGGGAGAAAACATTTGATAAGTGGAACTCCTTTATACATATCTAAAATACAAATTATTCTACATACGTGAAATGCTTTTTTCACATATCTGAAATAGTTAGGATTTTGTGTTTTATTTTACTTATGTGAAAAAGAATTTCAAATATGTTGAAAAGAATTCTAAATATGTAAAATAAATTGTTATTTTACGTATGTGAAATTATTTTTTTCACATAAGGAACAAGTTTTTCAACATTAGTAAAAAAGAAAAACTAATTCGACATATGTAAAGTAAAGATAGAAATGATAAAACATCTTGCCATGTTCGACTGTGATTGTTAAAAAAAAGATTCTCTTCAAAACGAATCTAAAGCCCTGTCGGCTAATTACCATGTTTTTGTACGCCACAGGATAGCCTGATATTTGGTGAATGGATAAATTATCCATAAATTTATCCAATAAATCGGTTATTCACTTTTATATCTAATTTGCTGTATAATTTTAACCTTGCCCGTACGATTGTGAATGAGTTGAATGTTTTCAACTAACAATGAAATAAAAATTGGATCCTCTTTAACAAGCTTCCTATGAAATCCTATTGATAACATAGAACATGGATTGTTCCTAAAGTCAACCCAATGAAGCAAATGAGTTATAGTATAGCCCTGTAATAGGCAGTATGTTTTGGGTGTATCAGTACCGGTGGAAAAGAAATTTGTCCTAATAACAAATGACTTCGCATGTTTTGATCGTGCTGGTGCACTCCTTGGAAAGAGAATGAAAGAAGACGAAGTATCGATTACCATTTTTCTCACAGTTTACTGTATGTTTTAAATGCTTATATTGAATATGGTTCGAAAAGTACTGCATGGGATACTTTGAGTGTAAGCCATTGGAATCTGCCTTCTATAGGATCATGCCTTGTGACGAACACAACCACAACGACCAGTTCAGGGTAATAAACCGTGTGATAACAAAACAACTTCCTGTCGTTGTCTTAGGTTTATTTTAAGTATCCGCTCTGTACTGTTGGTACGTTCACCGATTTGACAGTTGTTTGTTTTAATTATTTGATATGATTTTGATGTGTGGAAATGGTTTTTCTTTAACGATTCCCGTTTCTACTCTAATAAAAAAAAGTCGTAGCATAATTTTTAAACCAATAACAGCGATGCATAACATGTATACATAAAATATGTCACATTGTAATTATGTACCTAAACGACCGTATGATACAATCTAACAATCTACATTCTATATCAATGTAACTTCAATATTGCAACCTTACCTGCACAAAACCACACAATGGACAATACTGTTTATTCGCAGCTCAAAATGACATATTCATTAATCACTGGCAGTTATATTTAGTTCATTTGAACGAAACAACATATCCATTAATCACTGGCCATTAGTCGATTTATAATATCACTCTTGCAGTGGGTTTCAATACTTATTAAATGTTAATAGGTTTTGCTATAGGCTGTAAGTGAAAGATTTGCTTTTATAGTTTGTAAGCCCATCCATTAACACTGTTCCTCTCCATATTCACATCATAAATGTACGAATGATACACAGAAATAAATTATATTTATACTGATCGTAATCAATCATGATCAGTTCTTATTTGTTTTAATGGATTTGAAATTTGCATTATCAATTCCTAATTGATATAGCTTTGTAATAACTAATTACATATTCCGTTTCCACGGATTAATTATCAATAACGCAGGTTTTTTTTACAGAATTAAGACGCATTACAATAATAAAGTGTTAAACTTAAATAGTAAAAAAGGAGAAAATCGTAAACAAAAATAGCCGTTTACGATCAATTGCCTTTCCCTAAGTGTTAATTTTCAGTAGAGAGGCAGAGCCGTCATTTGGTTTAGATGGAAATATAATTGTGCTCTGGAAATCACATTATACAATAAACCTAACATTAACTGTCCATAGTAAAGATAATAGATAGCGACAACCTCGCCTACTTCCACAGCATTTACCATTAATATAATATTCTTTTACATAATGTTTTACATCCCAGAGTGAATTAACTAAACGATACAAGTTTTTTGATTCATTTAAATGGATACCAATTTAATAAAACTGCATCGCATTGGTTTTGTTTTTTCTGTTGTTCATTACATTTGGATAAATACTTCAGGCAATATCGATACTGTTGTTAATTCATTAACATATTTGTTTTTACAAAATCTGCTCCAGTGAATTTCATTTTTGTTTCATCAGAGTATATAGTATGAATTGCTCGGCTGTTGATATAGTTTCAATATGGCGTCTGACTGAAGCACCCTGGATCAATACAGTCTTAGTGAACTGTACTGATTCGCTAACATGTGTTGCCAGCAAGCTTGGAAAATCCATTGGCCAGATTATTTTACAAGAGATCAAATATTTGTGGAGGAATTTTCAACAATTTACGGAGAGTATCCGCAAAGGGTGTGTTTGAGGAAATGCTATTGATATAATGGACTGGATCGCTTTGGGGTGACTCCGGCTTAAGAACTGAACTGTACGTCTCACTAGTCCAAATCTCTTCTGGTCTTCGTCTCAAACTTCCACCTTTCCACTTTTACACTATATGCTGTAATTGGATGTTTCTTCTCGTTTTACTATAGTTACCGAAAACTATCACACAAACAAAACATTAACAGGGCTCGGCTGTTCTGCTAAAAGCTGTCAGCCGGATCGACGGAAGAAAGAAGGTCTGCCCGCGAGCCCAAATACTCGGTGACATCGCTTAATGGCCGGGATGGCGGCGCATTAGTTTCGTATTGTTGGTTGTATAAATAAAAAAAAATTAACGTTAAACCTAATCGTACAGGATGGTTTTCTAC
This sequence comes from Mopalia ciliata, assembly GCA_034783835.1. Lineage (NCBI taxonomy): Eukaryota > Metazoa > Mollusca > Polyplacophora > Chitonida > Mopaliidae > Mopalia > Mopalia ciliata. The sequence goes on from JAVFBW010194876.1 coordinate 6,450, forward strand.
AACAGAAACAAACACCTTTGATTTGTTAACATATAACCTTTTCTCCATCTAGAAGTTTGAATGACATCCGAAGTAAGGAAATCTTTCCTGTAACCATCTATTATGTAGAAGTCATCGTTTCGCATCAGTTAAATAGTTCATTCGTTGGAAAGAGAATGAAAGAAGACGAAGTATCGATTTACACTTTTTCTCACGGTTTACTGTATGTTTTAAATGCTTATATTGAATATAGTCTGAAAAACATCCCCGTGACATTATAAGGCTTTCACGAAAATCAATGTTTTTAAATGCTGCTGGATCGCATTTCCCCCCACAATTTTTTTTTGTCAACATGCAGTGTTCTTTGCAGTAAGGAATGGTGGAGCAGAAATGATGTTGATGTCGTGTCTCCAAGAAGTGTCCAACTTGAATTGGAACTACAGGAATGATTTTAACAACATAAATAATGGCTCTGATATTATTATTTTCCACAAAAGTGCTGCATGGGATAATTTGAGTGTAAGCCATTCCGTATGTTATTCTTTAAAGCTTAAACACTGTGCGCTTATAGTCCATCTTCAGTCCATCATTTTATTTTAAAAAATAATAAACACATTTGCTTTTGCTTTAACTTTCTGAAAGAGTAAAACTTGTATTAGCCTATTTCGCCACAACAAGGACGGTCATCCTGTAAAGAAAATACGTTATTTTTAAATAATCGCAAACATTCTCATTGAGACCCGTTTTGAGATATCGGGGTGGTTTAAGTTTTACAAGTCAGACACATCCTCATCATATTATGTCCACTTTTCTATTTTTGTGAACTCTGGTGAAGCGAAATAGGCGTGGTTATTTCCCGGTAACCATGGTAAAACGCGAATGAAACAAATGTAAGTTGTCGTTAACTGTTGATTATATCTACGCTTTGTGTTGTACTCCGCTCCAATTCAAAGTTTTGATGTTAAATGATTTATATGGCGAGCACAATCACTGTTAATGAATGAATTCCCGGGATCTGTGAGTGGGAGTTGCGAAGAATACAGAGCTAAGTGTATTGGAGTCTCTTGGCAAGGTATTTGGAAGCATTTACCCCACATCACTTTTATTAGTCCAAGTCAGTCTCATATAATATATCATAGGTTTTATTTCGTCTGTTAAACATATATATGTGTTTCAATGAGTGTTTATAGCTGCCCAGAAACATTGTGACGGTGTTAGAGTGGAAACCGCACGTGTCGCTCCAGATGTACTCTTCTATTCACTCTTACTGTTGTGGTGTGGTACGATAAAAATGTGAATATTTGTATTTGCTTTACTTTCTTTCTCCAAAAAACACTTTCATGTCATTATCCATATTCATTAAACCTAATAACGACACACCTTGTGTTCACAATGGAGGCCCATCTGATTATCGAAATCCTTTTTTAAAGGTTTTGTATTAACACAAACTTAAAACAGACATTGCCTTTATCAAGTTGATCTCTTTGTAATGAATCTACCTGTTTCTTTAAAACTGCGATATTGATAAAACAGCCATTCCACATAATACAAAATAATCCCCTTTATCCTTTTGACGAGCTTGAGTTTTTCTGGTTTGACATGTTGAAAGAAACCCCAATGGAGATAATTGTTTTCTGATCACTGATAAATCCCAGTCGATTTTGGTTAACCAGGTATTTTTCATTACCCAACGGTCTACTGTCAGTGCTATATTATTCCGAACGCAATGTTATGACAGCACATGTTTGGAACACCTTTTCCTGGGATATTAAGTTAAGGCAATGTATATTTTATAGACTACGTCACATATCTGGTAGGCTTTAACAGATATCCAACATTAGCCTATATGTCAGACGGTTAAACAGTGTCGGTTATCAGGGTTTGTGGTCGTTGACCAGTACTAAGATAATACATAGCTGTTGCAAATAACATTTTGGATTAGTAATGGGAAAATAATAGTAAAGTTGTATCTATTGACATGATATATTTTTCATTATTGCCCCTGATTTTTTTAACCGCTAGACTTAAGAAGCTCCGGGCATATTATTAAATACTAGTCTGATTGTCTTCAACAAATTAAACTGTATGGTCTGTGATTGTCTTGGACTCAATAACATAACACTTGATACTCATCTAAAACCAAATTAACCAAGATTTCCTTTCGAATCAAATAAACTGAATGTTCCATGATTATCTGGAACTTAATAAACGGAATGTTCCATGATTATCTGGAATCAAATAAACTGAATGCTCCATGCTTGTCTGGAACGAAATAAACTGAATATTCCATGATTATCTTGAACCAATAAACCGAATTTTCTATGATAATCTGGAACCAAATAAACTTAATGTTCCATGATTATCTGGAACCAAATAAACTGAATGTTTCATGATAATCTGGAACCAAATAAACTGAATATTCCATAATAGTCTTGAACCAAATAAACTGAATGTTCCATGATAATCTGGAACCAAATAAACTGAATGTTCCATTATTATCTGGAACCAAATAAACTGAACGTTCCATGATAATCTGGAACCAAATTAACTGAATGTACCAAGGTTTTCTTATACAAGATAAGCTGAGTTGAATATGCTGGTCTGGGACTAGTTCACGAGTCCTTGCAACTTAACAAACTAAATAATCTGCCATAGTTTAGATTGTTTGTTTGTTTGATTGGTGTTTAACGTCGTACTCGCGATAGTTTAGAGGCAAAACTAACTACACATCAATTGATTTCATGGCACCAACTTAAAGTGAATGGTTAGGATACAGGCGACCCACACCATTGACTGTCTACCAAATAATAAGTTTCTAGATTGTTGTCCCACAAAGAAGGCATTGCATATGTATGTGGTATGTAAGAATCTAGCTTACATTCAGTCTTCATACATTTTGACTCAAGCCTGTAAATACTAAAGCTTAAACAGCGAATCACCCAAAACCTGTTGAATGTCATTTTCGGAAAAGAATCGATTTAACATTTTATCGACAGATTAATCTGTTTGATTGCAGGAAAAGTTTATAAATGTACAGATCAAGTCATTTTATGAAAACACTACACACTCATGCCTTTTGTTACCATCGATGTCGTCGAAATATTATTTAAATTTTATTTTTAAACATGTGTCCGCTGATAGGGGCCTATTATAAATGTTATTGTACACTGGAATAAATAGTAGTTAATAGTGATAATTATGCTGAAAAAATGTTGATTCCGACTAACACAGCTGAGCAATACGTTAGACATATACCCCAGGCGAGGCTGATAGCTGTTGCTAGCTCCGTCTCACGCTTATCGGCGGACAGACATGGATCAAAGTGATTTGATTTGTTTGTTTGATTGGGGTTCAACGTCATACTCATGGGTATTTCACTTATATGACGACGGAATGTCCACTTCACACCGGTCTGTAATTATATACTATGGAAAGCGGAAGGAAGCTTCGTAAAAACCACACCTGCGATTTTCGGGCCATATCGTGTGAATGATTCATATACCGGATGGTCGACAGACCGGCTCGAACCCGTAGACAACACATCGAAGTAGGCTTAGTAAGCAGAGATTCTAGTCACTAACACACGGCCGCGGGTGATCTCAAAGCGAAACAACGTTCAGCACTAAAATACAGTGTATCTTCTTTCCAGTCATATCATAGAGAATAGAGAAAGGGTTATTTAAATAGGCGGAGAGATTTGTCCCTCCTGCTGTAATAGGTCTCTTTA
>JAVFBW010194887.1:0-10155 GCA_034783835.1 Mopalia ciliata
CCGTAATAAGGCTGTGTACAGTGTGAAGTGGACAACCCGTCGTCATATAAGTTAAATACCCTTGAGTAAACCCCAATCAATCAAACAAACTAACAAGCCAAATTTGCAAATTAACGAATTACATAGTACATAAAACATTATTCTTCTTTATATCACAAATTCTCCGCAGAGGTCAATAAAGCTGTGAATTTTTCCGATCGGTTTATATATGCTCGACACTCTGATGTTATTTTTCCGTTATATCATTTCAGGTGCAGTATATATGCATAAGTAACGCATTCGTTTCCTAGAGTAGTAAAGTTTTGAATCAGCCTGCATACATGAGTATGGTGTATTTTGCCAGATAACACGTAAAATGATTAACATAGTCCTATTGAATTGAAGCAAGTAGAACTATTACTCAGCTTAGTTATATTGCATTTAAAACAATTTTTACATCCTTAAGATATCGTGGGTATTTCCGAACAAAAGTCAAATATAGAAGGAAATCAGTTGTATTTTGCGTAATCTATTAAAATAACGCAACATACTGTTTTTTTTTTATAAAACTGTCATTTTCAAAAGCATGCGTTCAATTAAGAAGCCATAGGAAACACAAACATTACCGCTTTAGACAACTTTCTGGTATTTGGTGGGATATGATATACGAACTTTTTGCTTCCTTGTCATTAGTACAGAACTCTCGGAAGGCAGTGCAATTCTGTTAAGATACGTTTTTTTTAGCAGCTATCTTTATATATCAACTTTTGTGAATTGAATAAATGAATAAAAATTATTGAATGAAAGCGAATCTCCAGTATATGGTCTTGTGCTATTTAAGTATATACTATAGTTCACATATTTCTGAGAATCAAACAAACAACAGATGTACAAACGAAATGCAATATTGAATCTAAGGAAGAATAAATTCTATAGTTTATTGTGTACAAATTTCATATACACAAATAGAAAAGGCTGTTATTGTTTAATATTATCGAGTAGATCTTATCAAACGGTCAGCTGCTTTCAATATGGAATGGAAATAAGGCGTTGCCATAGTGACACATTAATTCGGATTCATATTATATTTGTTCAGGCATCTGACAGGGTTGTGTAAAACTTTATGATTCAGAATAATTCTCTTGTGTAGATGTGTCAGCCAGATAATAGGACATCTCGGCACCGGAACAATAATTAAATTCTAGAATCCCACAACGCGGACTTGTTAGAGAACTGGTTTCCCTCTGTGCGGTTTAATAATAATTCAACATGACAAGTGGATCTTAACCTACGTAACATGGCGTCTAATCTTGTCCGACCTTTGTTTCTGTGCAAATTGGGTTCCTTCTTCTCTCTCAATCGTCTAAAAAAAGGGCAATTTTTCTAGCATCGACGCTTTAAAAAAATAGTTTCTCGGATGATCGGGATTGTGGTATTTATTTTGTTAAGATGTTCATATCATGTTTCACCGTTTCTGTCTTTTAAATTTTAGAAAAATTAAAGTTCGCTTCTTTGTGCTTTTCGGTTCGTATATTTGTTTGTTTCAGTGATCTAACAACACATCTCCAAAAAGATCTAAATTGTAAAAATTATACCGACATGGAAACTGTTTTAAAAATTACAAACCAATTTTGAGATACTAGATTAAAACGTAGTTCTCCGCAAGCCTGCTACAGAGTCATCTGAGACCATCGGCCGGAACAAGTTCAGTGTCTCTAAGATATTATGTAATGTAGAACTTGCTATTATGGGGCTATAGCTTGCGCATTAAATCATGTTCAATCTGCGTTCCATTCTTAAGAATCAGATGTGATTATTAATATTTATTTATAACCCGATTTCTATTTCTCCTGAGCTATATTATACTATAAATTGTGGTACATCTAACAATTTTGACTTCACAAAGTTAAGAAATAATGATATTTATTTTGATTGTAGTGAAGGGGGAGTGCTTGTCTCCACCGGGATTCCAACTCAGGTAATGTATCAATTTAGAGCATATGGCCAGAGTTGGAATTTTAATGGTATATGTCTGATTCTCTACTAGCTACAAAATGAAGTAAGGATATAAGTTCAACGATAGCTTCCAGTTTCAGATAAATTTAAACCACAAGGTCAAATAATACAGATTGTTCAAAATCTCAGATAAAATCCGCAATTGTCGAGTTAACTACGTGATATTCTCTATAAAAATCAAATCGCAATATCCCTTCAGAACGTTCCTGTTGCTCTTGTGACGCCAAATCTTACATCCTATAAATCTATTGTTTCTGTTGACTATAAACAAAAAGGGTGCCTGCTAAACACTATAAAGTTACCAATCATAAATGTTCTTGTTTTGCTATTCTGCTGTATTATAACAATTTATATGTTTAAATACGAAATAACGTCTTTATATTAATGATTTATGGGTCTTTATATCTTAATTTGCATATAGTATTGAACATTCCCTGAGTTAAAACAAAATCCATCATTTTCTAATACCGCTGACTACCATTTATTAAATATATATTCTAGTATTTTGATGTATTTTTTAATCAAGAACTTTGTCTTGTAATTTGGATTTTGTAAAATCCTCTTTAGTTAAAATTATTTAAATAGTCTTACAAGCACAACTTTTGTTCATTTGCTCTTACAAGATGACTTAATGACTTAAATATATGTGTTTGTTTTATAGATGTATATCAGAAGTTTTTCGTTTAGACTATTACCATATAAATGAAGATCTAGTATATTTATGTTTAAATGAACTGACAGATCGGACCAAAGAGAATTGGTCAAACATGTAGTTTATCATAAATAGTTATAGGTGTTCTTTTAACACCAGTACACAGAAATCTACATTATTATTATGTCATTAAAGCTCTCTGTGTGCATAAAACAATATTCATCTTATCAATCCCTCAAGATGTGCATATGTCCCTCGTTAAACCTCGATATTAAGATGCATTGAACAAGATGTCTCTGTAAAATGTTGTCTAAAATATAATAACATAAGATGACTCCTCGATTGTAAAATTGATCGGCCATTCTGTGTCGAGTCATGTCATAACCTTTTTTGAAATATAAATACATGCAGATTTTTTTTAAATTTAGCGGCAGAGCAATATGCATTCTGCAACCCAGAACTAAAGTAGTGTCGCTTTATTTTACCCGTATACACTGTTATACGATTGACAGAAAAACCAGGGATGCCTTGGATAACGTTAATGAATTTGGTTTCTACATTGAATTGCCTCCACGTACAGTTTGATCAGGAACTAATTCACTATTGTAATTTAATTATTTCCTCATAAACATGGTCTGTATTCCCTTAATTATGTTGTCTGATTGTGGAGACGAATGACAATTGAAATATCCAATCTTTACAGTGTCGGTTTGTCATTCAATTAATCCTGTCTATATATCTGTCTCTCGTACAATTAAAAATCCTTGCTAAAGGAAACCACAGTCCGACAAGCGTTTAGTGGGAAAGATCTGACCTATAATTAGGCACAACTTATAGATGTTTGAAGTCAAAGTTCTTACCAATGTAATGAATTAGACAATCTTAAAAAAATATTTACACATATAATAACTAAATCCATTTAAGTTAAAGTTGCTCGCTCCTATAAATTATAAACCCCAAACGCATTATATTTGAAGGAAAATTACAAGCTTTACATGCATGCTTCGTCGAATTCATTTATTGAGAGATCCATAGGTGAAAGGTTATCTTTTGCTTCTTTAACATTTTGTAATTGCCTTGAATTATTAAATCTGGAGAAATGCCTTAATAATTGACAGGGTTAATGAGTTTAATTACATCATTATATTTTAAATTACTACTGTGTAACAAATTGTCAATGTTAACGGTTAAAATTGTTTGCAAGCAGATTGAATTTCCGCAAACGCGGTTTGTGATATTGTCTTTTGACCATCTATGAAAAAAACATTTTTAAAATGGGAAAGTTAAGATTATTTACATGTACGGCATGGATGCTTCCATGTTTGAGCTAATGGGTCCGAAATATCTGATGCAAGAGAAATGTCTGCACCAGCAGGTTTTTGATCGCGTCATTTGCTCTAGAAGTCGCATTAATGTATTTATGTATGACAGTTAATTAAATATCGAACAGAGACAAGCTTACTGTGTTCAAAATTAAATTAACAGTCGAATACATATGTATATTGTGATATGGTCATTTAAATTCAGCCCTAAGCCTGGGAGACAAGGCAAGATGTTGCCATGGTTCCACGCGGACCCGGCAGGTAGCATGAGTGAAATGCTGTTGTTTACTTAAAAAGCATCAGTACCTTTTGAATAATAAAAGCCTCACCATATTTCAAGTTCAACAAATACTAAATTAAAACGACGAAAAAGACAAAACTAGCCATTTAACTTCCGACATTAATAACTTTGCATTGCCATTAAATTGTTTAAAATATAATATTTCGCAAATATTGCAATTATAGGTAACGAAGAAAGCAACTAATTTATACAATCAAAGTATACATTCCATATATACATACATCAATACATTCAAAGTGATTTCCACATACTAAATATTAAGTGTAATTATTTGTTTTCGCTAAACGTATAATTTAAATGAAGAAAATATTTATTGTGGGTATAGATTGTTACAACACAATTTGCTTTCAAAAATGTTAGAGGATTGTAGAATAGGTGAGCACGTAAGCTGCTTAACAATTGCTGTATGTATGCATCCAGCAATACACCGTATATTTACACCGAATTTCAATTATAATTTGCATAGTATTGAAGTCTGGGTTTAGGTTACGATGTCCTGTATATGTCTTACATTTAAAACAAGATAGAACCGCCAAGGCATGTACTTATATTTTTAAACGTCATTTATAAATTGGTAAACATACTGTTAGAATATTCGGAAAATGACATTTTAGTCGTGCAATTTTTCGGGTATATACCGTATATACGATGACGTGACAAGATGAGAAAGAAGCTTTTAAAAGAGAAGAAGGTAGATGTCAATCTACATAATATATTAAATAGAGATGACAGCGAAGACATGACTTCGGTTCATATTCATTTAAAATTAACAAGCCTTGATGGGAATATCCATAGCGGCCAGGAGATGAACTGTTGCGGACAATTATTAGGAAATTATGACAAAAGACCCATTTATAAGCAATCTCGAATTACCTGCTTATATTGCCATTTTTCAATTTGCAATAGCGACCTTAGTTGCATTTTTCCGGCCTGTAATTTAATTAGATAAACAATAGTCCTGTATTGTAAACCGGGTGGAGATCTCCTCTATTTTTATGCCCCTTTCCCTTCTGGGTAATTGTCTCTGTTGGGTGTCGGTCGTATTAGAGACTTCGATGCTTACGAGGGTTAATGCAATATGAGAACAGTGTTATGGACAAGGTTTTGATCAAGCACAGTCGCCCGGGTGATGGATAGGGTCCACGGCCCGGTCGACGTTAAACCCAAAGTGCCATTTAGGTCTTCATCAATAACTCTCAAACCAAAGTGATTTCCACATTTTTCTTTTGAGCTCAGCTCCTCTAGGAATTTAAATGGCGGAATAGTCAGGATTTTGGAAATAACACAAACCGTCTCACACAGCGGCACAGCTCGATCAGTATTGCTCAAGTGACGAGGATAAAATTCACAAATATTCAACTTTTTCCATCATAACTTATGTATATTCAACGCTCTGAAATTATAAGAATTCCGTTTATCAAACAAAAAAAAATAAAAAACGATAATGGGCATATAATGAGATAACCTGGCTCGATATATAGGCAGACCATTCCGGTATATGATCACTTCGCTTTGATGTCTAATGGTAATTTTGTCATTTACAGAATAGCCAAATTATGTATAATGAATAAAAGGATTGAAGAAAGCAGAATGCATACAGATTTTTCAACTGTGTTTGATTGACTCTCAACGTCGCACTTATGGTTTATGGCTGGTGAAGAAACCACCTCTGACGCCACTGGCATCAAACAGACATGACAAAACAACCCCAAGAAGCTCCAAGATCACCCGGATAACAGGAAAGAGAATGTGGAGTAACCTGTTTCTGTAAACGGGAGGCATGCGTATTCCCCAAATGCTCAGTCTACCAATCGTATACGCTCTTAGAAATAATGGTTCTCTGAGAGTTTTTGAGAATAGAATATGGTTCTATACGGAACCAGGAAGGTCCTACGTGGAACGAATTCGACAAAAACCGTTCTTTGACATAAAGAGAAAGAATAAATACTTGAAAGAGTTGCTATGAGAACCAAAAAGGGTTCCACCAGTCTGAAGAACATTAATGGGTTCCATAGAACCATATATTCTAAGATTTTTTAAAAATCCAGATTCAGATAAAACTTCTTCATGTCGGTGACTATTTTGGTTCTATACGGATTATTATTTGAAACTAATTAGCCTTTATATAATAGTTACATTTGTGACTGTTGATTAACATCATATAAATACTCATCCATAACAAAGAGTTAAGATACGAATAAGATGAGACTAACGAGTTATAATGCTGATATAAATTTCATTTAATCCTCTACATACAATTAGCTTAGACTATTATGAGAATTGCACACAAGTCTAAAGTCTTTTATATTTATTGTTTATATGGAAACGTTTTACCCCTCAATACCCTTCTTGGATTATATGTCACCTTATATAACAAAATAAAAAGGTATTTAAGATGTCTAAGGATAGTTTAGCACAAAACATTATGTAAAATAAAACTAAGTCCGGTTTTGCTTGAAAGGTGTTTTATATGTAGCGGAGGTTTGGGGGAGAGCTTCCAGTTACCATGGTGCGTTCAGAACTAAGGGGCAATATGAAGCGTATATGCAGGTGTTGCCAGTGGCGTCGAGGGTTATTTCCTTCACCGATGGACCTGGTACGACTTCATATGAGTGAAATAACCTTAAGTACAGCGTTTAACCCCAATAAATCAAACAAACGAAGTAGAGTAAACTTACAACTCCACATGGAAACACATGGAACATGTTGATTCAATATTTTGGTTTATTTTAAAACCATTGTAAATATTGAATCAACATGTGATATGTCTATATCTTATTGAAGTTTTAAGTTTATTTTGTGAAACTCATCAGTAGGTATACTGCTATTCAAACAGACAAACAAATGTAATATCTAGCTTACGCTGAAATAAACCGAAAACCCAAGCGTACACCATGTATGGAATATATCATGAGAAAAAAAGAACAAATTAAATATGTATGGAGACAGTCACATGTTCGGCGCGTATTCATAACCCGCATCCATTATTAAACAGTTGCTCTTTTAACGATATAAGTATATTGTGGTATCATAAAAGCTTCACTGTTCTGCCCGTGGCTGTTCTTTCAGCATTATTAATTCCATTAGAGGCGTGTGGAGCACATAACGACAAAATGGAACCTTGGTTATCGACAACAGATCAATACATAGACTAAACTACTACAGAAGCTGGGAATGCTGCATTGGTAAATTGGCAATTGTTGGTTTAACGTTGACAAATCGATAGAATCCTGAACAGAAATTTTCTCCCATATTTACTTTTTGATCTCAACACGAGAGGAGAGATCTTTTGTTCGTCCATATGTTATCGACCCACGCATTTATTCAGCAAGTATAATAACACAACTGTGGACGAAATTGATAAACATATCTGAGACATATACTATGTCATGAACTTGGCTGGAAGCAGTATAGCCCACTAAGCGCACCATAACCCGCTTGCATGATTAAATTTCATATAGGGGAATAAGTTTTAGTGGAACTTTCGTATGTGTGCATCGAACATGGGAGAATAATCAATAATGGTGAAACTTTCACATCAATATCCCGTGATGTTTTATTGTGTAGGAATATATATTATATGTTTAATTATATGTACTTGTTTGTTGAATTCGAAAATGTGTAAATCTGGAGTGTACAGGACACTGGTTTAACCAATGCTTTCTTAATGTCTTAAAAAGGTTCGTTTCAGCGTTATAAAAATATAGACTCTACCATCTCTCTATATAGTCACGACATTGATTTGATTGAGTTACTATATACTTTTTCTTGTTTTAGAAATGTTCATATCTGGAACACTGGGTTTGGATTGAGGAGAGTGGGACACCCAGTCCCTGAATTAAGAACTATTCACCCAAAACCAGGAACATTTATCTCTAATCGCCATTCGTCTAGTTCTTCGGTTCTGTCTTCCTCATGTGGGACCGACGCTATTAACAAAATGGCATTGTCTGCTAATTCCAATCTGATTGGTACGAAACGGGACAGGATTGTTATATAGCTTATTGCTAATTTTGCAAAAGAATTGGAATTACTAAGACATCCCAATTTAAAGAGGACAATGTATACGTCAATATACAAAATATTAAAGATATGGGATTTCAAGTATAGGATGAAACTCGACAGGGATGTGCGTATACAATGATTCCATATCGATTGACAAGTGTTTCCTTAAGCTGAACCAGACAGATCAAATGTAGTTTTTAAATGCTAATGTTGTCACCTTGCGACACAATATGTCCTATAATGCCTGTTTGTAGCCAGCTAGATGTCGAGATAATCTGGTGTGAGTCACATTAGATGGGATATTCGCCCTTGTGGCGAAGACAATTTCCACGTTAAAGGGATAGGTGTCTCGCCATACCCAAGCTTATCTGTGATCAAAGCATTGTTATTATATAAAGGTAACTAGGGAATTATGTATGTGCTGCTTTTTCTAATGACCCCATGCATGTGTGTATAATTGACGGTGAGTGTCTTCCTTGGGCAGTTTAAACAAATATCGTTTCATTTGTATATTATTATTTTAAGGATAATATTACAGATAAAATACTTCTTGGGATCTTAATTCCCCTTTATTTAATCAGTTCGAAGCGATATTATAATAATATACTCTGTCTCCTTCTCACATTCAGTTAAAACGATCGCATTTATTTACGGCTCCTTATTGATCAGTCAAATAAATAAATTATAATTTCCATTCCCTACATTAAAAAATATATATTCAGAGATATTAGCAAAGAAACGATGCTGTCTTATAAATAAATAAAAAGATATATGCAGCAAGCTCGAGTCTTTGGAAATTTCTCAAGTGTGTTTTACTTTGGAATCCAATGCATCTTTGTTGAGTGAATGCAGCCCATCACGTTTCCACATGACTGTTCTACTACAGGAATATATGTATTGCAGATACAATCAGTGCCCGCGGCCTGAATTCTGCTGTCTTAATTGGATGTCTTTTTCGTGTTTGCTTTTCCTAGAGAGGATGTAAAGAAATACACTTGGGAGCAAACACTCGATAGCAACTCGGTGGAAATCCGGAAAGTGGAAATAAATCTGGAATAATTTAAACCCATGAAATCAAATAAAATCCGCCTGCTGCATTTAAACGACATGACCACAATAGATTGCCCATGTGAGTATATTTAGATAGCGGTAGTGTATTCACACAAAATACTATCCGTCCAACACAACCAGCTATGTAGCGCGAATGTCAGCAATTACAAGAGACAAAGTGCCCGTAATACAATCAATATTGATTAACACTATTTATTCTTTTTCGATTAAAATCAGGAGCAAGTTTGTATCACGTATTATTCATGTTGTTTGTTCGCGTCCTCCTATAGAGCTTGAATATATACTGAATAAATGAAGACAAAAATTTCCTATGCATAGAAAAACAAGCATCTTTTTATTAGACTCCTGGTAAAGTATTTTCCCGAGGGATCTGGAATGAGATCAGGAATTATTTGGGGTTCTTTTTGTTTAGAATCCCTTTTAATTTTGTGTGTTCAAATCTTTACAAAAAAAGCATAACTGTTTGGCCAGTAGATTTTGTCCGCTTCGTCGTATCGTTTGTACTCCGCTGTCCCAAGTCATGTGACAAAAAGAATGTTTCGTGCGTTTTGCAACACGAATCGAAACTACCCAAACAATCGCATGGGCAACAAAAATTACAAAAAATTAAACCATAACCACAGATAAGACATCTAACATGCTACATGTATAATAAGAGGATTAAGTTCCAGAGTAACTACCTAAGTAATATACTGTCTGGAGTGAAGAGAGAAATAATGTATTCACTCTCATCCCACAAAACACAATATATTCCAGCTGACTAACCTTCTATTTATGTAGAAGGCCGGGTGGCTGAGTTGTCTAGGTGG
>JAVFBW010194898.1:0-10154 GCA_034783835.1 Mopalia ciliata
CGTAGGCACTTTTTTTTAAAAGAAAGGTATTTCATTGGTCAATATTTGTGGTCGCAAGGATAAATGTGACTGTAGTTTGTGCATTGCCCATTGTTCAAGATCCAATTATAAAATTGATATTGCTCGATTAGAAAATTACAAAGCATAATTGAACACAAGAAATGATGCCCGTTTCACCTATATGCATTTTATTGCAGCACAGAGTTTTGCTTAAAAAACCTAGGGCTTCTGTAAAATCGTAATTTTACTCAATTTTGTAAACTCAAAAAGGTACTTCTCTCAAAACACTGGTGAAAGTATGACCTCTTATAATTGATTCTATTCTTGACTGTACTCTTACTTATTTACTTGGCCAGGTTGTTCTGTGGAACTTCTGAAGAGTGCAGAATATGGAGGAGATTTAGTTACAGTATCTTCCTTTTCTAATGCCCTTAACGACGGACACCAGATCACCCCAGATGGCAGAGGCTGGCAGCCATCTCTGCTTGACAACAGCCCATATGCACTGCTTTCTCTGCCAGTCAGGCAGGCCGTCGGAGGTTTGTCAATTCGTTCAGAGTTTGTCAACTCTTTCGTCGTTCAATACAGCGAAGATACTATTACCTGGCAAGCCATATCAGAGTTTGGAATGGAAAGAGTAAGTCTTCTATTTTATAAACTTTGCCAGAAAAATCCAAGTAGGCTGTGGATAGAATTTTATTTCCACATGTCACTTTTTGTTTTTCTCTTTTTGCATTAAAAACAAATTTAATTGGATAAAGATCCTAACATATCAGATCATAGAAAAAAATGATAAGTAAAGGGCTACCATATGTTAGTATTCAGGCAAAGTGGGAGGTGGACAATCTGTTGTCCTATACATGTACAAGTAATAGACACATTATTGAGGACCTTGTTAAACCCTAATCAAACAAACTAACTGGTTTATGTATAATACATGTATGTTATTTTCATAACTCACAGAGGTATTATCCAAGCCATACTTCTGGTTACGAGCAGTTCTTGTTTCCTGAACCAGTTAATGCCAGAATGGTGAAGATTGATTTTACACCGCGACAGGGAACCAGTTACATTCCACTGATCAACTTAGATGTGTTGGGATGTGGGGAAGATGGTAAACACATAGCCATTTCTGTGTTTTTTGTTAATCATTTTAGGTCACTAAAAACTATTTATTGTTTGGTTCACAACTTACCATCGTTTCAAATCGTAGCAGTGTATAATCAGCATTTGTTGCCAGTGTAGTGGGGGGTGATTTCCTTCCCCAATGGACTAACACAGCACCTGATGAGTGAAATAACCCAAAGTATGACGTAAAACCCCAGTCAAACAAAAAAAATCATGAGAGTAGAGAAAATAAGTTTATAAGCTACTTGTGATGAAATGGCTGTCTCTCAATCTATGGGACAGTACTAATTGAACGTTGCCATTGGTGACATATAAAGACAGACTTCATTTTAGTGATGCTAGTTTCACCTTTGTAAAATTTATTTCTATTCTCTTGTCTGGAATTTTTTTTTATTCTGTGTTTTTATTTTAACATATCTAACATTATTTTTTTTTTTTAGACCAGTCCACCAATCCCGTTGTAACAGTCACTGAAGAAGGCAAGTGTTGTTTTCTCCAAGAATACAAATGCATACATATTTCATTATTCTATCAATTGATATATATATTTTTCTATATGTCTTTTAAAGCTAGACTTTCCAATTTTGAAACCCAGTGTGCTGGCATGTTGTCATTTAAGTCTAATAACCTTTAGTACTGTGTAAAACACCAATCAAACCAACAGTCTTTACTAGCAGTTACTGATTTTTAATAATTTAGTGTCTCAAAGCCAGTCTTGCCACTATTGAAACCCAGGTGTAAAATTTGACAGATGCAGTTTAATTCTCTAAATCCTTGGTTTATCCAAGATAACATCATTTTGATGAAGCACAGAACCCTGCATAATTCATAAATACTACTCACATAGGAGTGGTGGTAGCGAGTGCGCTTCCTTAACTGAACCTGCTTTGTTTTACCATTCACCGGATCGAGTCCGACTGCTGACCATCAGGTATATGAGCGAGTCACATGTTGTGGCTCCGGCAATCATGTGTTGGCATAATATTTTCTATGGTTGGATAGACAAAAAAGCACTGAAAGATAAAGTTCTAAGCAAATTTTTGAATACATGAGGTGTGCACCTTTTTCAAATAGGCCCACGGCCGTGGCTAAGTTGTTAGTGAGTGTGCTTACTAATCCTACTCCACGGACTGTTTACAGGATCGAGTTCATCTGTTGACCCTCAGGTATATGAGGGATTCACACTATGAAGCTCCAGCAATCCCGGGTTTGTTTTGTTACAAGGTTTCCTTTGGTTTTCTTCTATAAGACAAGGAGCGTGTGAAGTGGACAAATCGTCGTCAAATAAGTGAAATACCCTTGAGTATGACGATAAACCCCAATAAAACAAACAAACCTTTTTAGATATTATAGTAGATACATTTTAGTGCAATGGTTAAGTGTTAAGGTCATTACATTCTTAGAACTAAAGAAACCAAAAAGAACTGTATTGTTATTCCATCAGTATTTCTCCATGGTGATTTTTGTCTTCATGACATCCATCCATCGGTTTGGAGGGCTTTTAAAATTTTTGAAACCCATGGGTGTTACACTGAACTACATTCCTATTTAAAATCTGGTCATTCCAATCAAATATCTGGTTGGAAACCATAAGATTGAACTATTTCCATGATTAAAGCTTAATTTGCATCGGATTTAGTGACTGTTTTAGCTTGTTTTAGCTTGTTTCTCTTCAACTCCAACATTGATAGAGTACTTCAGATGGGATTCACACCCATCTCTTGTTTGCTGTTGATGTTGATACATTCGGCAAATGATATATAGTATTCAGCACTATATATATTTACAGTCAGCAAATCTGTTGTCCTAATCACCATAGGGTTGTTTTCATTAAAATGAACCCAGGGTTCAAGCAAGACCTGAAAAATGAGGAAAACAAATTTTGTATTTTGTAACAGAAAGGATAGACAGTTAAAACTTGTTTGATCAGACCAATGAAGACCCAAGTTGGACCCAAACTCTACACCTCTAGTACAACAGTAGAGGAACAAAGAACAATCAACTCATTTTAAACAATATTTCTGCGCTTTACCATCATCAGGGGAGAGGTATACACCTTTAAGTCCGAGGAGATTTGTAAATTATTTTGATGCTTTAAAATTATTCCAAGCAAGATAACAACTGCACCAGGGTGTGTTCTTTGTATTTTTATCTTCTCTTTTTTCACACACTATATCAAGTTAATAATAGAAGTGTTTTTTTATATTCCAGTGACAACACCTGGCCACCCTGTGACCACTATTGTCACCACAACTGGAGGTAAACAATTTATTAAGTCTTTTATAAAGAAGAAGTTCAAGGAGGTTTGGGGGTTTATTGAATAGGTTAACTCCTGGAGATTTGTGCTTCAACTTGTCGGTTATGAGATCGTTTTCTAAAATTTCATTAAAATTATAGCCTGTGGCTTACTAGTTTATAGTGTGCAGTTACTTTTACTACCTCGATGTACCATCCATAGGATCGAATTCATCTGTCGTCCATCAGGTATATGTGTGAGTTTCACAATGTGGTTCTGGCAATCGCAAGGGTGCTTTTTACAAAGTTTCCTCCTGATTTTCCACTGTAATTAGGCAAGGAAAAGTGTAAAGTGAACAATCTGCCACCATATAAGTGAAATATCCTTAAGTTTGTTGCTTCTGTTCATCGATTGGGCTTGCAAATTCTTATATGAGTGAAATACCATTAAGTATGGTGTTGAACAAACAATCCAAATTTATATACTATACAACATAATAAACATATACATTTTAACTATAATGGGTGAGGATTGCTTTCCACAAAATTACAACAACTGACATGGTCACCATGGTGTATTTGACATTTTCTGAACCTAAGAGTGTAGTAAACACAATAAACGGAGAGTGAATTCACAGATTTATGTCGTAGTTGGTATCTAGCTTTCTCATGCTGAGATGTTGATGTGTCTTTTTGTTTGCCTCTGACATTGTCTTGAGTGGTTTCTTTGGCTCATTTGGCTGACATGCCATCTTATTATGAAGTAACAATGTAACACAATGGACAAAAAAACTAACCAAACAAAGACACATGTTAAACAGACTGTAAGTCGATCTTCAGTACTGTAGTACTGGAACAATAATGCCAGAGGTAACCACTTGTTAGGATTGTATAAGAGAGGCTGGTTAATGTAGATGTACACAGTAAGACATGACGACTGATATTGATGTACAACTTCTGGATATAATTGGGTAGCGACGTTTCCATCTTAGCATCAGGATCGAAACATCGCTACCCAATTATATCCAGAAGTTGTACATCCATATCAATCGTCATGTCTTACTAATTCACCAGCTTCTAAATGCCACTCAAACAAGATATAACCTTGTTGACCTCTTCTCCCAGTTTGAGAGATAAATAGAGGATGAAATGTATGTCTTTCTGTTGCAAACACAGATATCCTGCATAGAGATATTTATTTAAAAATGGATTTCGTGTTGTCAAATGAGATGATAGCTGTTACAAATTAACAGCAAAAATAAGTCGAATTCATTATTTTCCAAGCATGAACATGCCCTGGCCGTCGATAATAAACATTGTGAAGCCCCATCGAAGAACTGCGTCACACTTACGTAATTAAATTAAATAGTTCCGCTGGCGAACAGAGCTTGAATACCATATCAAACTTTACTGAGTAGTCTGAGGTATCGACAGGACGTTCAGTTGCTTATTGCATATCAAATCCTTAATAGCGGAATTAAACTGAGACTATTTCCTTCCAACCCACGACTCAATTTCAAAGGACAACTGACAGAAAGGAAAACAAAAATTAACTAAAAATTAAAACATAAATTCCACTTTATAAGTGTACAAAGGTATAAAGAAACCTACAAGCAGTGGGTGCATTTTAGATAATTTAGCTGTTACACATGTCAATCAATAAAACAAATGCCATAAAAAGAAATATACTCCTTACCAATATCTGCTGGTAAAGTCCTGATCGTGAAGCCTTGTGATAGCCCGTCCTCGTCATAAAAAGATACCTCATTCAATCTACCTCTTGGGGATGCTCGGTTACTTTGGTCGACCACTAGGCTGTAAAATGGCTCGACACACCGAGGGGGACTGTCGTTCACGTTTTCAACTAAGATGGTTATCTGGGGTTTTTTTTTTTCAAAAAGAGAAACATGGATTTCATGACGCATGGTACTTTTTTGTCGCTTAGAAGTTATTGTCCTGTTGCTCTGGGTAATTTTGCACTATAAAGAGGAACAGGAAGCCGATATGTTTGTGAAGTCTTTGTATTGTCCTGTGAGTGTCCTGTATTTATTCTGTGATGTTTTTGTGTGTTTTGGTGGTTTCGGGGTGGTTTTCTTATCCATTCGGCTGGCAGAGTGTCATGTGAGTGAAATACCCTTAAGTACGGCGTTAAACCCCAACCAAACAAGCAAGATATTGTCGGCACGCAAGCACTAGTTTTTGCATGAACAAACTTGTTTTGTTGGCTTATATCAGTAACGAAAGCGAATCCACCAGTCTCTGGCACAAATTTAATAATTATTGGCATAAAAAAACAATTCAGCAGAACTTTCACTGTATGGCAGGAGGCATATTTGCGAGCCAAAGTTAAGAAATGGGTATATTAACATTGGCACATTAGAAACCTTTATCGTGTTATCTGGGTCGACGGTTGTACGAAAGAGCATCGCTGAAAGGCGGGGTCCCGGCGAGTATAGGTACATGTACTTGTAACCCCCAACATTAAATAAAGTTTGATTTGATTTGATTTTGTTTCTATGAAAAATTTGCAAGTGGATAATTAAGTATCTTAAAAAAAACATAAAAACATGGAAATCATCAGTTGTGGATGTTTTATACCATAATGCATAAGGATTTTGGACAGATTCGTAAAAGGTGTAGACAATTTGAAACCATTCGAAGAGCGATATTTATTACTAAACGTTGTTGGACTCTTTCTATTTCCGTCCCTCAAATGGTTTTATTTTACACTCTCATGCAATTTCACAGTACATCTCACCAAGTGATGGGGTGAGGGTTCATAGTCAGGTTATGCTGAAGGTAGGATTAACTTTAGTTAAAAACCAAAAACTCATTATATCTTTCCACCAAAATGAGGCCAAAAAGGGGAAGCCCCTGAAAGAGTAACTCCAAATCGTATTACAGGGATGTTGTTTTTATTGTTACACACTCTTAGAAAAGTATGGCTCTAATGGAACCCGTTAAAGGTGCTCCAGTCATGGCTTTGGTGGAACCCTATATGGTTCTGAATGGAACCCCACATCAAATGTTCCAAGTAATTCCTCCTTTCGTCTTATATCAAATAACTTTTTAGTCGTTATGATTCCATAAAGAGCCATCCTCTTTTATAAAGAACACTCAACGAACCATGATTTCTAAGAGTGCAGTGAGATATTGGACGAGATATGGAATATTAAACAAATAAACAAAGGAAGAGCCAAAAATAAAGAGCTTACCGGACATGCAAACAATTCTTCACTTGTAAGCACCTGCAAAAAAGCCTCGTACGAACGTTCCCTTTCATAGTCCAGTGGTTTAAGTAACGTCAAGTAGCCCTGAAACATGGATCTCTATAGTGAGCTTTTTTCATATCAGAAATCTTACTACGGGCATCTTCTTTTGAAAAAATAGGGGAAAAATAAATAAAGTCTTAGTTTAATTATAAGCTTACATATACTAAAGCCCTTAGGCATGACCACTAATAGGCCTACGCATTTGTAAGATTGTTAATCTCTGTAAGCCACTTGGTGGTGTAATTCCAATGTATGGAGGAATATCTTTAGTTCTTTATTTCTTTAAATATCTTACTATTTCTAGGGGGCATACAAGTGGCCCAGGTTAGTCAAAATTTAAACAATTCAAACCAACAATTTCTATCAATAAACAGTATAAATTTATATCAAATTGATACAGAGCCTTCAAGTATATATTTTCTTCAGTGACAACACTACAACACGACCATTCAATAATTAACCTAATCCCTCAATCACTTAAGTTGCATTCATGTTCCGATATATAAGGTCGATTTGAGGGGGTTCCCCTTAGCTGTGAAGTTTTGATTGGTCGACTCTATCGTACTTTTTTCTCCACCAATGAACATGTTGCAAATTAGGGGAATGATATTAGGTCGTAACTATAAACTGGTTGGCCTATAACTCTGACGAGCTTGCTAATTCACTTTTCTGAGTCACTATACTCCACAGATACATGGGTTTATTGATGAATTGATTGATCGATTCAATGGTTTATTCATTGTATTTGTCCATTGGCTGGTCAGCCTGGCAGTTCGTTCCTTTTAAACAATATGAAGATGGTGGTGCACAAAGAAGTTTAAATTGTAAAAATGCTTGAGTGCATAGGAAACTAGCGACTCTGTGTATGGTGCATTCTCACAGTACGATTTGTAGTAACAATTTATGGTGATTCCCCTTATTTGCGGCTTTTTGGTTGGTCGAGACAAACGTCGACCAATCAAAACTCCGCAAATCAAGGGAATCCCCTGAAATCGTTGATACAAATCGAACCGTTAGAATGCACCTTTCAGTCATTCACCAGATAGTAGGCCTTCTTTTTCTGTGTTGACTAACTTCAACAGCGCTTTAATTGTGCAAACGGTGCGCAAGGGTGGGTGAAAAGAACTTTAAAAGAAAGTTGAAACGTCTATTGTTGTGACTGATTTAATAATTTACATCCATAAAATAAATCTTATAAATATGTAACATTTTTACATAATATATTTATATTTGTTTTTAAGCGTAGAACATGAGGCAGTTATCAATTTAGACTTTCAAAGTCGATAACCAAATAATGAACTGGGGAAGTAATTTTCATTTATTCCGAGCTTCCATCGACTTTTCTTCATAAATTTTATATCTCAAGAGCCCTCGTTAGTTATTCTCTATATGTAAAGAAAAGAATTATTCAATAGGCATTTTAATGTCACTTTTACGTGTAAAGAAAAACAAGGAACGATAATATTGCTCTCTCGAAACTTTGCGTCTGGTATCATTTCTGTTTCGCCACCTACTCGATGAATATTTTTGGTATTCAAACCTCACCGAGCAATAGTCTTTTATTATTTATAAAAATGCATTCTACTGGTACGATTTGTAGTGTCGATTTTCAGAGGATCTCTCTTACATGCGGAGTTTTGATTGGTTTACTGTTTCGTTCTTCTTTATCAACCAATCAAGATGCTGCATTTAAGAGGACTCCCCTTAACTAGTAAGTACAGATCATTGCTTGAGAATGCGCCTTAACAGAAATAAAATAGCAAAGCAGAACATATTCCCAGTTTTTTATGCCAATTTTAAACCTGGCGAGTTCGAAATAGAATGGAATTATTAGAAATGCAACGTGCAATAGAAGGATGTCATTTAGGCCTAATATCTGTTGTGCCATGATGCTAAAAGTGTTGGCATGTAACGTCATAGTAAAAACGAGGCTTAGAACAGTTCGAAGAAAATAATGAAGGATAATTGTTACCTATACACGAAGAATTTATTTCAATAATACAATTTATAAAACAATAATGAAATGGATTAAATAATTATAAAATAGTCAAATAAAACAGACTTTTAACTTTACGTTAGATCACTACATACCTGATCATCCACATTGAAAAAATCCGAGGGTCCCGTCAAATATATTATGTCAAAGTTTGTGATGTTGTCATGTAAAAGATATGTAACACGCCCCAGACTTGAATTTTCCTTCACTGAGATTTCAAATGGAGTAATGCAATTTCTGCCCGGTACCCCTGTCCCAAAAATCTGAAGAATTAAAACACGCAGTTAGATAGTTAGAGAGTTGCTATGGGTACTGGTGGCAAGTCTTGCAAATATAGAAGATGTGATTAAAGACAAACAATTTTTGGGGGGAGGTAGGGGGTATTTAGCTTTTAACAAGAGAAGTACAGTTTCGAAATAAGTAAGAGTCATTTACATCTTCACTAATTCTTGCTTATTTCACCATCGTCAGAAGAATAAATTATAATAGGATTGCAAAATTTGTATTTAACAACCAAACTCGAACATTAGCTGGTGTCATGTTTGTTTATTGTTTTAAATTGTAATTAATGTTGTTTCACGCGTATGATGAGCTGTCAGATCAATGAGCGAGGGAAATGTCTAGGGACGTCACTGACAATTCCACAAGGACCCGCACAAGATGTTCGAAATACGATTTGTCTCACGGTATTATAAGTCGCAGATAAGTGTCGTCGTTGGTAAAGTTCCAGCTTGCAGGGGGATCCTATCCGATTTTCTAACAATCACTCAAGATGACCCTAAATACGAAAGCTGCTAGAAAGACTACTAGCCGCTAACACCAGATTGAATCACTTATATTGCATAGGCAATAGACCTTCAACACGGAGTGGTGTCAGATATCAGTTGGGGTTCGAGCAACCTGCCAATGAGCATTCATTTTTATCGTAAATGACGTCATCTTTGATTTAAGGCGACTTCATAAAAATAAAAATAAATGCATGTAAACTAAGTTGCATAAAAGTGTGGCCATACTGCTGCTGTGGTCATACAAACTTATACAAGTCAGATAAGTTAGATCGTGCTGTACTGAGTTGTGCTCAGAATAGGTGGCTATATATAAATTCTACCAAAATAACTGTTGATTCCAACCTCTTTGGCACGTTGTTTCGGAACTCTTCTGTCAATGAAGATACAAATTTGTCGGCTGTTTTGAGGTGATGTAGTTTATCACTAAACTGATACAATGTTTTAACCATGAATAATATGGAAAATATACAAGCCGAATAATCGCTTTCGGCTTTGGGGCCTGTGTCACTCTCCTATCAAAGGGGTATTGAATGTCCGCTACCTAGACTCCAGCTAAATAACTTTCTATGTTGTAGAAGGCCGGGTGGCTGAGTCTTCCAGGTGGCCGGCATTTTCTGCTGGCGATTCCGTGCCTAACTCCGAGGGTCATCCGAGGGTCGTGGGTTCGATTCCCGGATGGGTTTCAACATGCAAAATTTTCTGAACTAGAATCTGTTAAAACTAAGAAAGTGTTAT
>JAVFBW010194909.1:0-10154 GCA_034783835.1 Mopalia ciliata
CCCGGCAGTAGGCAGGAAGGGTCTTGGAAATAGGACAAATACATTAAATAAGGCACCCGGCAGTAGGCAGGAAGGGTCTTGGAAATAGGACAAATACATTAAATAAGGCACCCGGCAGTAGGCAGGAAGGGTATTGGAAATAGGACATGCATGTATATTAAATAAGGTAGCTCAGGAGGGGTCTACGGGCAGTTTGTTTGAGGAGTCCCATTGCTCTCTTTACTTAGCATGGGAGGAAAATTAACTTTCCAACATTATGTAAACGCTTCGTATCTTAGTTATGCTAGTGTCAATTATTGTTGGAATACATCGCTGTTATATAAGTGAAAACCCCTTAAGCATGGCATTAAAACACCAATCAATCAATCCATTAAATTAGATATCCTGTGCAGGAGGGGCCTTGGAAATAAAGGTAATTAAATGTTATTTTTCTTGAATTCTGTGTTTCTAATAGAGGTTTTTCTATGATATATTTATCACTTGACAGAGGTGGTAGAGCACTGTTGTAGTGTACCCTCATTACAACTCGGGGAATCTATGTCAACAATAGCCAAGGACATGGACATCATCTCGTACAGGGTGCCTCTCGGAGTCACAGCTGGTATAACACCCTTTAACTTCCCGGCCATGATACCTCTCTGGGTAGGTACAACTCAATGATATGTTTTACCAGATAGTCTAGATATTTGGTGAAAGATATTTAGTTATATGGGTATCCGTGTTCCATCAGTGAAATGGCCCATGACCGTGGGTTGGTGGGTAGTGAGTGCCCTTATGAGTGAGTCACACGATGTGGCTCTGGCAATTGCGGGGGTGGGTTTTACGAGGTTACCTCTCGTTTTATTTTTCGTTAGGTAAGGAACAGTGTGAAGTGGACCATTCATCGTCAAATAAGTGAAATAACCTTGAGTACGACATTAAACCCTAAACAAAATGGAAATAACTTTAATTACTGTATTGAAGGTTTATGATAAGTACAATTCTGTTTTTGTGTAAGGTGCAATTCATAGTTGATTGTGTGTGTCATCTTTGTTTTGTGGTGAAGGTGGATCCCTTCAAACAATTCAGGGATCAATGAAAATGATAGACAGGTAAACATTGACCAATCAGAAGGCAGGATTTCATTCATTGAGAATGGTCTAAAAAAAAGCCATGTTTTACCGACAAACAAATGGTTGGTAACATTGTCAAAACTTGAACAGAATTCCTTCTCATATTATTATTAATTTATTTATTTTAATGTAATCTTATTACAGTGTGCGTAAGGCATGCCTGCCTACACAGTGTATAACAAAATCCTAAGAAAAATACTCTTTAGCAAATTTTTTTACACATAAACTTCATCTACGGTAGGCAGGTATGATAAGGTACAGTTCTTTGTTTGGGAATGAGCATTATCCAGAAATCATGGGAGGGAAGGGGTTTAATTTTGGTGCATTTCTCCACATCAAAACTTAACTTAGAAATAAGGAAGGAACGGTGTGAAATGGACAAACCACCTAGAGTACGCTTTTAAACCCAAAACAAACAAACAAAAACCGTGGCAAGTATTTTCTTCTATAAATAAAATGGTCAATAATTTCTGTTTATATTAATTTATCTGGATTATGCATGATGCATCAGTTATAAAAATAATGTATAGGAATCTGCAACTTTGGAAATGAATTCTAATTATGTTAATTTAAGATGTTCCCGACTGCTCTCGTCTGTGGTAACACCTGTGTGATGAAGCCTTCTGAGCGTGACCCTGGGGCCACAATGATACTGATGGAATTACTGAAGGAAGCTGGAGTACCAGACGGGGTTGTTAATGTCATACATGGAAAACATGACTGTAAGCAAAACATAAATACATAAATATCATAGCTGAACATAGAATTTATACAAATTTATAATAGAGAAAAAAAAGTCTGCATATTTTTTTAAGAAGTGTAACAAATGCATGTTCATCATAAATTCAATCAAAATATTCATAAAAGCTTTATGCTCCCCATCTTTTCCATCAGCATGTAACTGAAGGCTGTTTGTACTTTCTGCTGCTGAGCCACACATACAAGACCATAAAGGTTTAGCTTTGTACTAATACTTAATTAGAAGTCGAATATAAAACAAAGTGATATCCTTATTTCAACTTTTAGCTTAACCCTGGTTAACATTTCAGCTGTGAATTTTATCTGTGACCACCCTGATATTAAGGCCATATCATTCGTTGGATCAGACCAGGCTGTGAGTACATAATACAATTTGTCCTTAAAGTGTGCTAAAAATAGATAAAAGCAAAAGTAATTGGATTTGTCTGTTTGTTTTTTTGGTGTTTAACGTCGTACTCAAAGGTATTTCACTTATATGAAGACGGACAAAAATACAGAACATCAAAAACAAATCTGCTTCTCGTTACCCTTTAGCTCTGCGAACACCAGGGCAACAACCTGTTTTCTCGCCTCTTATGATTAACCAAGGAAGCCGAGGGGAGTATTCTACAGGCCCATGGCCCACCCGCTCCCTCACGGGGACAAACGTAATTTGAAAGACCTTGTAAAACAATTATAGTATCAAAAAAGAGGACTACATTGAACCCCAATAAAACAAATCAAAGTCTTGACCCCCAGTTTGATGCACTCTTATGTGTTATCCGTAAGGGATGTGTTTTAAAGATGAAAGTGACACACTGAAGCATAGAATTCTTTTGAAATTTTACAGCTTTTAATCTATTTATCCAAAAATTATTTTTTTTTTTATAATTTCCTTATACGCCTGATTTAATGGCATGTAATTAAGATATGATTAAAATTTTGACTTCAAATTTTAAATATTTTTCAACATTAAGGTCTTCTAAGCCTTGTAAATTAAATTGCAAAGTGAATTTTCACAATAAAATATACTAGGCTAAAAGGTTATCTGGACATTTGTTTTGGGAATTAAAATATACATTATATAAGTCTGCAAGATATCAAAGCTGTAGCTTCTATCCTTATAGACTCAAACCTGAAATTATTGATTAATTATTAATTCCAATATGGCATTGTTTTGACATCATTAAAAAGAGAACTTTGGCTTTAGACTTATCACTTCTTATCTTTAGAATTTTGTCAAGCTTTGAATTATTTATTCTTTTCGCACTAAATAGAAATTAACTTAACAACGGTTTAATGATCTCCATATTGGTCAGAGTTGCTGAGAAATTACGAATATTTAAGCACAGCTATAATATACGATTTCAACACTTTACATCGTAGATCTAGATCAATCTTCTATATCAATCTGATAATAATCATTCCTGCTTTATTGTTTCTAGGGTCAGTACATATATGAAAGAGGGTCCAAAAACGGAAATCGAGTACAATCTAATATGGTAAGATAATCAAGCCAGCAGCTGAAGGAAACTTTCTGTTTGCCTGGTCCTCTAAGAGCTAACATAGAATTAATTGTGAGAATTCTGAAAATGTATGAAGAAAAGCATTGGTGGATTGTCACTTAGGTCTCATCCTATTCATTTGAACAGACAATAAAAAGACAAAACTGCATTGCTCACCATTTATATAAATCTTGAATTGTAATTCAACATAATTCAACAGAATTGTAACATAATCCAAATTGTAAAACTAGTGTTCAATATCAAGACAGCTTTGTTTGCTTGTATTGAGGCATACCATTATTGGCATAAAACGCCAATAAATCAACCTTTAATTACTTCCAGCACATTTGTAGAGCTCATGACATTTTAAGCCATTTGTGAATATTTTACCTCACAAAGTTTTTGTTTTGTATTACAGGGGGCTAAAAATCATGGCGTTGTGATGCCAGATGCTAACAAAGAACAAGCTTTGAATCAAGTAAGTCAATATCTCTGTCAAAATAATTCTAACATTATCCAGCCTGAAAGAGAACTGTTCTATTCAGAGTTGAACCCTGAGACTCTTGGTAGTGGTTTTGTTTTGTACAATGATCAGGGGCTTAGCCAGAAATCAAAAGCGATGTGTCCAAAATGTCCATAAGGCTGGCATGTCCTTTGTGTGGAATCACCTTAGGTATGGTGTTGAACCCAAACAATTCATATTGCCTATATTCATATAAGTCCTAGACAATGATGGAATTTTGTCAACTGTGATTTATGATCAAAAAAAAGCTTTCTTAATATGGAATGCTTTGAATTGAGGGTCCCTAACGAGTTTGTAATAAGTATATTCATCGTTTCCTGTAATTCCTCAGCATGACCTAACCTCTTCTCCAATCTCAATCTTGTGATTGGACGGAGCTTCCTGTTGCACTGGTGCTATTAGAGCCTAAGAGTTTCAAGTCTTTTTATTGTGAGTGTCCTGTATTTGTCTTGTGATGTTTTTGATTGTTGCCAGTGGTTGCGTGTAACTTGCTGTCATGTGAATACAGTACAGGCCCAGGGCCATAGCTTCATGGTAGCATGTGTGCTTACTAATCCTACTCCAATTACCTCTTCGTGGGCGGTTGGAGGGAGCTTTTTGTTGCCCTGGTGCTCTCAGAGCTAAAGGAGAACAGGAAGCTGATCTGTTTGTTGTGTCCTATTGTTGTTGTCCTGTACTTGTCCCGTCCTGTCTGTTTGTTACCAGTGGTGTCGACG
Source organism: Mopalia ciliata (assembly GCA_034783835.1). Lineage (NCBI taxonomy): Eukaryota > Metazoa > Mollusca > Polyplacophora > Chitonida > Mopaliidae > Mopalia > Mopalia ciliata. Next base: position 4,595 of record JAVFBW010194909.1, read on the forward strand.
GTGGTTTCCTTCACCCATTGGGCTGGCACATCGTCATATAAGTGAAAAACCCTTGAGTATGACACTAAACCCCAATCAAACCAACAATCACAGGATCGAGTCTGTCTGTCGACCATCAGGTATATGAAGGAGTAGCATGATGTGGCTCTGGCAATTGTGGGGGTGGTTTTTGCAAGTTTTCATCTCAGTTTTCCACCATAATTGGACAAGGAACATTGTGAAGGGGGACAATCCATCATCATATAAAAGAAATAATCTTGAGTATGATGTTAAACCCCAATGAACCACTCAATCCTCTCGCTTTTCAACATAATTATACAAAGAAGAGGGCAATCCGTCATCATATGAGTGAAATAACCTGAATTACGATGTTAACCCACAATCAAACGAACCTATTCAGAAAGACTTAAATTGTGTTTGATTACAGTTAATAGGAGCAGCATTTGGAGCAGCGGGACAGCGCTGTATGGCACTCAGCACTGCATTGTTTGTAGGAGAGGCTCAAGAATGGATCCCAGAACTGGTGGAGAAAGCCAAAAAACTGAAAGTAAATGCAGGTAAAAATATTTATCTTAATTGGGACAGGTATAAACTACTGGGTGGTTTGATATTGTATATATATTTTATGCTTGTATGTAAAATACATGATAAAATGTAGAGATCGGATTGCATGCTGGCTCTAGGTAAATTTCAGTACAACAGATTTAGGGTAGGGCTACATAACCAATAGGCTTTTAAGGAAATGGGGTCGGGGGTCATCCTGACAACCTATTGTTTGTAATTGAGATCATTGATTGAAATGCACTGTACTTTACAAACATGTCCTGGCACTTGCATTGTTTTTTGCTGATCATGTTACACTGAACAACATTTGACTTGGAGACAACATGACTTAGACAAACTGTTTTTTTTTAATTAATTTAGCGGAGGGTTAAAGGTGTAGTTGTTTTGGATTTGTCGATTAACTTTACATCCCAGTGCCCATACACTGTAGATTATGACTTGCTTTTACTTCTGTGTGCCGCGGCCGTGGCTCAGGGCTAGCGAGTGCGCTTCCTAAACTGAACATGCTTTGATTTACCGTTCACGGGTTCGACCATCAGGTATATGGGCGAGTCACATGTTGTGGCTCTGGCATTGGCGGGGGTGGTTTTTACGAGGTTTCCTCCCAGTTTTCCACCCTAATAAGGCTGTGTACACTGTGAAGTGGACAATCCATCGTCATATTAGTGAAATACCCTTGAGTACGACGTTAAAAACCAATCAAACAAACAAACATAATTACTGCTGTATCAGTAAAATAGACGTCAAAATATTGAGTTTTTACTGGGAAAAAAATCAATTTCTTTACTGTCATATAGTTTTTCTACATTTTTAAATACCCAACTATTGATTTGTATGATTCTTAAACATAAGACATGATATCTGAGTTGAGTTTATTCTACAGCTTAACTATCCATTAAGGGTAGTTAAAGGTATTCCCAAACGGTTACATACAAATAGTCCAATATTCACTAAACTTTTCGCAGCTTGTTTTGTTAAAAAAAACTGGTGTACACAGACTGTTTTGAAGGGAGTTTCCCCTGCCTACTTCATAGCTCAAATTACTTATATGAAAACTCGCAAACAAATTCTAAGCATCAGAAAATGACAGGATTTTACAGATAGTTTATAGTATTACCTTTTGTAGTTCAGTCAATCTGATTTAAAACCCCTTTGGGAATGAATACTTTTAAACTGGAGTTTTATGAACCCCTGATTTTACTCATTATTTACTCTGATAATTTGGCAGGTCATGAACCAGGTGCCGATTTAGGTCCATTGATTTCACCCCAATCAAAGAGTAGAGTTCTTGATCTCATACAGTCTGGTGTGGATGAGGGCGCTGACCTCCTGTTGGACGGTCGAGATGTCACCGTCAAGGGATACGAGAAGGGAAACTTCGTCGGACCAACCATCTTGCATAATGTCAAGGTATGCTATGAAATTTTGGATAAATAGATATGTCTTGCTTTGTTTCAAATATGCGCAGAAAGACTTCCGGAATAACATGTATATTGCATTATGTACGAGTGTAGGATGGATACTGCCTTGAAAGCTTTTCTAACAAAAATAAAAATGGCAAGTCAATGGTGAAGTTAATCATTGATTGATGGGTAACCCTGGAAAAGCAAATATTATTCCTTTCAGGGTATTTGAAAACCAGGCACGATAAAATAGAAATGTGCAGTGTATGTCAATCAACCTACCTATATACAATGCCATGCCTTAATGACACAAATAGTTGTAAAACAAATATTGTGCTTGCTAAATGGGTCGTATTTAAAATGTCGCCTGTACAATAGTTCAAAGCTTACTAAATAAGCGATATATCATGGAAGGAATGGGAATTGGCCATGCTGTCTTTACTTAAAACCTGGAGGAAAATTAACTTCCAACATTATAGAAATGCTTCACATCTTGGTTGTGCTTGTGTCAATTATTGTTGAAATACAACCTTGCCTGTAAGTTAAATACCCTTAAGCATGGTGTAAAACACCAATCAATCAACCAACAAACATAAATAGTGTCCTTTTTGTTACAGCCTAGCATGAAATGTTATACTGAGGAAATCTTTGGCCCAGTTCTGGTCAGCTGCGCTGTGGATACACTAGATGAAGCTATCGATCTGATTAATGCTAATCCCTATGGAAACGGAACTGCCATCTTCACATCGAATGGAGCCACGGCAAGGAAATATACAATGGAGATTGATGTGGGTCAGGTCGGCGTCAATGTCCCAATTCCCGTCCCCTTGCCCATGTTCTCCTTCACCGGCTCCAGGGCCTCCTTCCGAGGTGACCAGAACTTCTATGGGAAAGCAGTAAGTATATTTAAACTTTATTAAGTTTATTAGACCAGAAATGTAGATTGGGCTTAAAAAATCAGTTAATCTAAACTCTTAAATCAGTTGTATTGTCCAATAAGTGGTAAAATGAAGTTCACAAAGAGCATGTAAAATATAATTACAAGCAATAAATATACAAACTTGCTTTATGTGGTTTTTGCTTTTGGTCTGTAAAACTGACAAGGACAGTTTGTTTAAAGTGTAGCAGTTCGGTCTTAACTTAGCACTGGACCCGTGAGGGAGCGGGTGGGCCCATGGCCCTGCAGAATACTCCCTCGGCTTCCTCGGTCAATTGTAAGAGACGAGAAAAGAGGTTGCTTTCTGTTGCCCTGGTGTTCGCAGAACTAAAGGGTATAAACGGGAAGCAGATTTGTTTGTGATGTTCTTTATTTGTGTTGGTCGTCATATAAGTGAAATACCCTTCAGTACGACTTTAAACACCAATCAAACAAACAAATAACTTAGCACTGGAGGAAAATTAACTTTCCAATGTTATGGAAAAGCTTCACATCTTGGTTGTGCTAGTGTTGATATTGTTGGAATACACTGCTGTCATAAAAGTGAATACCCTTATTAAAGCACAGCCTAAAACACCAAATCAATCAATCTTTCATTTTTTGTTTGCAGGGATTTAATTTTTATACTCAAGTGAAGACTGTGACCCAGATGTGGAGATCTGACGATGCCACCGGTGGGAAGGCCACTACAGCCATGCCTGTCCATCGATGATTACCCAAGAATATTACACATCTATGCATCCTATAGTGGTTAAATTGTTATCCCGGTTTTGTTTTTCCTCAATATACTTATCTACATAAAAACCTTTACTGACATACACATTCACTATTCCAATGTCTTTCGTATAAGCCTCCTATGTGGATTGAGCTAGATACAATTAAATACAAAAATAATTTTTGTCTCGGTACCGTATTTGCCCATATATATATATATGTCCTCTACATGGGTATATATGGTATATCTAATGTGAATTTGATGCCAAGAAGTACTAGATAAGGACTCTCCTTATGTAAATTAATATCTAAAAGAATTTAGAATTTTCAGAAATATTTTTTTTTATAGAAATATTGTGTAGAGATGGGTATGGTATATGCCCATGTTTGTTTGCCCTGTACATGGGTATATACGGTATGACTAATATGAATTTGATGCCAAGAATTACTAGATAAGGACTCTCCTTATGTACATTAATATCTAAAAGAATTTAGAATTTTCAGAAATACTTTTTTTTATAAAAATATTGCGTAGAGATGGTAAAATCCATTTTTGAAGTGACTTAGTATACAAAAATGTTATATTTTCAAAAAAATTTACAGTAAAATAACGATACATAATGCTGGACATGTCCTATATTCTCCATTAATAAATTAAAAAGTTAATGATTCTGGTTAAACTAGAAATTAAGGATTTGAAATTTATGTAAAGTTGGAGCTGGGGTCTGAAACAGAACTCTGTTAAGGGCTCTAGTTATAATTATATTGTATTAATTTGACTATAACAAATTTAACCTTTAAAGTGAAACCATAAGTGAAATACCCTTGAGTATGATCTTGAACCCCAATCAAACAAATAATCTGTAAGTTTCAGGATTAACTTCCAAACTCCTATTAAGACACCTGACAGGATTTCCTTTCATCAAAATCTGTCCAAGTATTAAATATGTGAATTCAAAATGTTTTATATCTTTAACCCTTTTTTACATAATTTTTTTTAAATTTTTTTTTTATAGATTTTTTATGTTTTTTTTCTTAGTGACATAATTTGAAACAAACTCCATTTATCGAATTGATTTAATTCTGTATTAATTAGTCCTTTATGACCTGTTTTGTTGAATTGGAGCTGTGAAGAAGGTAATAAAGGGTATTTTGTTGAAGATATATATTTTGGACAAATGAAGTTGTATAAAATTGTGGATAGGGGATAGAGAATTTGGATGTTTGTTGGTGATTTTGTCTTTTTGCTGTTTATACCATGAGCCTTTTTTTTTTGGCTTTCACAACTTTACCAGCAAACAAGAGAAACATGGAGTTAAAAATTCAATGATAATAGAACAAGGGGTGGGGATAACATAAAGCTGTAACTTTTAACTTGTGTGATTTTGTATGCAAACCAAGGTAATTTTGGGGAAACCGTATCGTTGTAGTCAGTGCTTTTTTTTTAAAACCTATATTATTTAGGACAAAGTATTATGAATTTATTGTTTTCCAATTCTTTATCAGATGTAAAATATCAAAATAGTCCAATGTCTTGTTATGTTTTGTGGTGGATGGTGCTTTTTTTCAATGGAAAATGTTGATCATTTCTACACACAAATGAAACCAAAACAATTCTGAAAACATGAATTGAAGGTTTGTCTCTTGTTTATATTGTAACGACCATCTGTCTAGAATGTTCCTATGTTAGGGAGATCACTAAACAGACGTTCTCTCAGAATAAATCGGTTTTTAGTTTATCAGTTGTGACACCACTGGTTAAAACCAGAATTTAGCTGACTGAATGATCTGGAGTTAAGGTAGATATTTCCATTTAATTATTCAAGATTGATGGATTGATGAGTGTAAATGTTCCCAACCAATAGTCAGAAAAATAGTCCCCAAAGAGACAGAAGATAGACCAAAGTCCAATATAAAATGGAACACGTTGAAGTTGTTTAAA
>JAVFBW010194931.1:0-10154 GCA_034783835.1 Mopalia ciliata
GTTTTAAATTACAGCAATTCATTATTTATAAATCACGATTGAAAGAGGAATAAGGAGACGCATTGAATCTAGTGCAGAAAAAAACATGTTGAGGTTATTAACAATAAATTGTTTACGGTTAATTCATGTATTGGTATTGAATGATTTAAGGATCAGATGTATCAGACGCCCTTGTTTGAGACGTCCTCATTTGTTTGAGACGTCCTCATTTGTCTGAGACGTCCTCATTTGTTTGAGACGTCCTCATTTGTTTGAGACGTCCTCACTTCGACTGGAAACACAAGGTCAGCACATATAATATATAAGTCCTCTATCAGTTTTACATGAATCATGTTTGTCACTCGGTGGAGTTTTCTCTGTTATTAGCGTTTATTTGTGTTATTTGTTGCGACGAGGTGCCTGGCACAAGTTAGTTACTCGGATAACAAAAAGTTAGCTACTGTTTATTCTTTGTACAAAAATCCTCATAAATCCGAATTTTCTAAACAAAAACCTTTGTCTTGATCATGTCAAGCGGAGTGTTGTGTGATATTACTACGTGCGAACTACGGCTTACGGGAGTGAATCGGCCGATAGTCGTTAGCGACCAGATCCTTCATGGCAGACCCACAGTCTATAACGCTGTCATCGTTGTCGTTTGTGGGGCGTCAAATGAAGACAGTTTTAAAGATTGTCAGCTATTGTATTAGACCAGGTGTGCGTACTGACCACAAATAAGAAGACTACAGCTTTGGAATGTTATTAATCCAGGCTACTGATTGTCCGCTGACCACACACAGTTTGTGTTTACCTGTCGATTGAACTACCGCTACGGTGCAATCGAAACCCCTCTGACTTCATTATCAGCGGAATTACACTATATCTTAGCACTCGATCTGTTAAGCCCGAAGATACGCATCTTGTGTTAAAGAAACTGTCCTAAAGCAAAGACAGTGCTAACAGGGAAAGGCTGATCCGAATCTCCCACCCCTCCCCAGTGTCCCCCAGCTTCTTCTAACTTCACCCCGTTTCTGCGCTGAGCCGTGGTGATATAGCTCAACCCCAACACTTAACTCATACGTACTGTCTACAAGACAGAACCAGACCATAGCAAACCGTTTGCAACTCAGCCAAACGACACAATCATTTAGCATTTCTTCACACACATTTATTTACCTAACCACCCCGACCCTTTTCTCCGCTCCCCATACCTAATTCAACCATAGAAGTTAGGCGCGGTGGAAGACGATTAGGTACAAATGAACACATTGATATAGTCTTCTCCTTTCATTTGTTGGGTTTAACTTTGATCTTAATCGAATATTTTCCGCTTTGATGCTCCACAGTAGACAATGTACACAGCCTATAAAATATCAATATATTGAATTTGAAACTCCTGTGTTAGTAGGTGGCTGTATTGATGTGACAAATTGCCGGACAGCGAACGAATAGTTTCTCAAAATATTTCTTTTAAATAGATGCATGGGTAAATGTGTTTTACTATGTGAGGAGGACTTAGAGCGATTTGTAAACTTAGAAATATGACACAAAATATCTCGCTAGATCAAAACGAATTTGTTAAAAAATTATGTGGTGGGTGACATAAAGGTTAAAATACTTAACATGAGTACATCCTTTATGGAATGTTTACCTGGGTGCATGGAAATCGCTTTTGAAACAAAGGAAGTTGTTTGCAGAAGCAAATTGGGATAAATCGTCTTATGTTTCGGAATAGTCGGGATACCTGTCGGGATAAATAGGGTTGTATGTCGGGATACATCAGGTTATGTTTCGGAATACATCGGTACGTTTGTCGGGATAAATCGCAAAAGTCTACAGGATTTAACTGGGAGTCGCGATATCTGTCGGGATAAATCGGGGTGTCTGGATAAATCGGATAAGGTTTTGGGATACATCGGGACCTACGAATATCAGTTAGGATAAACCAAGATTTCTGCTCCGAGCTAAATAGGATTGTGTTTCGGACTACATCGGAACGTTGGAATGTCTGTCGGGACAATTCGAATTATTTTCGGGACATATTGGGACGTCGGGATGTCAGTCGGGACAAATCGGATTGTGTTTTGCGCAATTAGACTGAATTGGGATGCCTCTGAAAGAAAAAACCATGAAACTCCGTGGGGATAAACCAAGATATCTATTGAGGTAGACCTGGCAGTTTTCAAAGAAGGAAAGCCTAATTGTCTGTCGTGATGTCTGGTAAAGAAAATTGGGATGTCTTTAAAGATGAATAAGAATTTCTGTCACGAACAATAGATTGATTTTTGACTTGTTAAACTGTTAACAGTGTACTGTTGCAAGACACATGGAATTTAATTCTCTATAACATCTTTAAGCACTGAAATTCATTTATTAAAAAAAAAAATTAAAACAAAAAATTGAAAGAAGTTTGAGAAAGATTAAGGAAAAGAGTAAATTAAATAGATACGTATCGACATTGAAATTGTCAAAGTTTCACAGGTCATGTGAGAAAGCTATACTGAGGCTCTTGTGATGAGTGGTGTTTGTTTGATTGAGTTTTAACATTAATCTAAAGGGTATTACATTGATATGACGACGGATTATCCACTTCAAAATGTTCCTTGCCTCGTTGCGGCGAAAAACCGATACTGAGGGAACATTGTAAAAAACCATCCCTGCAATTGCCGACGCCACATCATGTGACTTAGTCATTAACGTTGTGAGTAGCAAGACAGGCATATACATATGTTCACAAACATAATTAATACTCACAAACGTACCGACAAATATACCATAATAATCACAGTCACAAAACATTATTGAGGCACACATACGGACCAATAATACGTGAAAATACATTATAATACACACGATTCATATCACAATGTCACATAAAACTAATTTAGGCACAGGGTCTGACTCGTGGGACGCAAAAATGAATATATATATAGAAATAACCTGAAACGTAACTACGGCCACGTAGCGACTCGTGAGACGTACACCAAAATATATACATTATGAAAATAATATGCAATATAACAAAACGTAATTGATGTCACGTGTCGAGTCGTTAAGACGTACACACATTTACTGATCAGTATGATATGCAATATCACAACACGTAATCTAATTAAGGCCACGTAAGCGACACATGTGTGAGAAATACAGACACACATATACGAAAACATTATGACAGGCAACACCATAACTCGTTATTGTGGTAAGGTAGCGATTCGGGAGACATGAAAACACACATGTACATACCAGGGTGATCACAAAAGAAAACTCATGCACCCGTCATGTCTTGAGAGACATGCAGATACATGTAAACATGATAAATATTACAATATCGCAAAACTTAATTAAGCCATGCGTAATGACTCGTGAGACGTACAGACACATATAAACATGATCAATATGACGATCTCACAAAACGTAATAAAGGCCCTTGTAATGACTCGTGAGACGTACAGACACATATAAACATGATCAATATAACGATATCACAAAACGTAATAAAGGCCCTTGTAATGACTCGTGACACGTACAGACACATATTAACATGATCAATATGATCACAAAACGTAATAAAGGCACTCGTAATGACCCAGGAGACTTGATATAAACTTGATCAACATGAGAATATTACAAACGTAATTTAGGCGCACATAATGATTTATTAGACGTACAGACACATATAAACATGATCAAAATGACAATATCAAAAATGTAGTTTGGGCATACGTAATGACTGGTGAGACGTACACAGGCATATAAACACGACCAATGGGACAATATCAGAAAACGTAATTTAGGCATATGTAATGACTCGTGAGACGTACAGACACATATAACCATGATCAATATGACGATATCACAAAACGTAATTAAGGCATACGCAAAGACTCGTGAGACGTACAGGCACATATAAACATGATCAATATGACAATATTACAAAACGTAATTTAGGCACACATAATGATTCATGAGACGTACAGACACATATAAACATGATCAATATGACAATATCAAAAATGTAATAAAGGCATATGTAATGACTCGTGAGACGTACAGGCACATATAAAAACACGATCAACATGAGAATATTACAAACGTAATGAAGGCATACGTAATGACTGATTAGACGTACAGACACATATAAACATGATCAATATGACAATATCACAAAACGTAATTAAGGCACACGTAAAGACGTACCAACAGTTTACCACCTATTTTTATGATTATTTTCACAAATTGCAAGGTACATGCAATTACTAAGCACATATATACATTTTTGCAATATTAATATCATACATGAATTGACAACACACGTATTAAAAGAAAGAAATGTAAAATTGTTACAGATGTATTATTGTAATACATATCGGCTTAAAACTATTGGTAACAGTAATTTACGTAAGATTCAAATGACATAAACCAAATAATCACACATAAACCTAATTTTACCGAGAAAGGAGTGTTGGTCGCAGCGATTACTTATCACTGAAGTCTCGCCACGTGATGTGGAGCTGTATATGGAATTCATATAGTATTCAATCTTCGTCAGTTTATTCATGGACCGCCTCATACCTGAAATATTTTAGCCCATACCTGGTCGACTTCACTGTCAGACGCTCCGCCTGGTTTTCCTGTCTTAGTCGACATATATAGTTCATTAAATTTATTACATGTGGTGTAAATTCAGATGAGAATGGTTTAAAATTTATGAAACTTCTTACTTCTTACTGCGCATGTAAATTTATATTGATTACACGTGACTGGCAACGGTGAAGCATCCTCTCTGGAATAAAACGCCGAACGTTTTCTTGTGTTTGTCAGATAAATAGACAGTTATTGAAATTAGAGGCTTTTTTCACACTTTCGCTCACTGCCTTAAATTGTGAAAAAGGAACATATACAAAATGTTTTTTGTGTGTCTTAACGGCTGCCATTGATTGAATCAATAATGTAAAGTAATTATCGGTTTCATATTTCGTGATAGTCCGTCGAGGTGTTTCGTTTATTTTCTTGATTTTCAAAAGAAATTGATTTAAATCTTCAGTTAAATCAAGACTGTAGACACATATCTATAATATACTTAACGCATGCCCACAGTGAGCTTATTTTAACAACCGCAGAAGTCTGCTTTTTGTATTATTTTAAATTCACTTTGGAAACCGCTGATTCATTTGAATTTCAATGGAAGCGACTCTTTCTGAGTTTAAACCGAAATAACCATTTTCAAATGGGTGTATATATTAAAACTGGCTGCTGTCATATAGCACTGTGCCATTCATTTACTCTTCACGGGCTTGTCAATCACGTGACTTCCGCTACACGCGACATCAGCAGCTGTCCAATGGGGTGTATTGTTAAAATAATATTTCAAATTATCAACTCTTTTATTGCGCTAGTAAAAACAAATCGAACACTTGGGCGGTTGAGAGTTTAATAGAAGCCTTGTTGTGTGTTTCTGCTGTAGCGGCTCTCCAACCCAACCCATTTTACTGATGACTAAAAGGCGACCATAATCGGGTGTGTTGGGATATTATTTACTTTTCAAAGAAGCGGTTTTCACTCTAAAAATTGAGTGGGGTTTATAAAGGTAGACAAACAAGGTGATAATACAAAGTGGACCATCGTTTGTCCTGCTTATTGTCTACTGACAAACGTTTGGAAGGCTATGGCTGGCTACCTCAAGCTTATTTCTATACAGCGATATGAGGGTATACAATAGCGGGACAAAAGGCTTTGTAAGAGGCGCACAATTTACCACACTGGTTCCCCATTCGGTATTATCCGGGTGAACAATAGGCGGGCGGCCATGAAGGAAAACAGCAAATAGTCCAAAACAGCTTTCATCTAGATCGGTTCAATAGATTTCAAAGCGAGAGGTGTGGTTGCTTCTAATAAGTGGACCCGTAAAGGCGATAAAGAAGGGCATCTCAATCGCTACTCCTATAATGTCAGTTTAATAGAAGAGAGAATAAGAAAACCCATTTAGACAAACCCCCAAAGGGCAAACACAAAAAACAGAAACACAAAGCGAATTGGTTGAGAAAACATTTTATGTGACAGGCTTTGACAATTATGTGAACACAGCTGCAAAATTTTAGAGACCGATTTTACAACACTTGTGTACGATTTTGTCAATCTCTTTCCTCCGACAGTCTGTCTCTATATTACATCAGGCAAATTATTAGCATTGTATAATTATCTGAGATATATTTAAATCAATACTAGATATTAGTTGAACAAAAGCTTAGATATTTTTCTGTAAACCTCAGAGTAAACATTGACGAATAGTTGACTTGTTTCTTTTATCTTAAAATTTTTAATATTAGTCCGAAATTCTTGCAATTCTGCCTTATGTGAAAGTAGTCATTTCGTATTATACGCCATGAATTTCTTTTACATCATGGAGGAAGCAATATAGATTTAAATCAAGCTAGTATTTTTCATCGAAATGAAAATTGAAACATAAAGTTTGTTTTAAATTAACTGTCAATGGCAAAATAAAGAGTTTAGTATTATTTTAAAAAAAGGCAAACGTTTCTAAATGATATAGACTGCTATCCAGCATTAAACAGTCTATTCTCGTAAATACATTTTGCTTGGTGTCTGACGTTTTTGGGTGATATTTTTATTTTCGGACTAATTCGATGCTCATGCTTGGTAATAAATCGGCATTTTCTTCTATAAAAACCACATCAAAATATCCAAAGTTATTTTATGAACTGTCACCACATGCATTGTAGTAGACCATAGCGTGAATTGGCAGAATCAGAGGATTTACAAGTCTATGATAGACTCAATCGTATTCTCGCGAGAGTTACTGCAGTGGACGAAACTAAGACAACTCTCGTAGGCCATGCCGAGCCATCGCGCATTAATTCCCGCCAATATTTGGGGCAACCAACAGACCGCTGATCAGCAAATAAAAGAAGTGCAAAACAATATGGCCCAGATGGATCTATAGAGTCAATGTCTCGACGGAGGAAGTAGAATCGATTCTATTTTAGAATGTAATAGACTACATAGAATTGCATGAGCCCCAGCAATCCGCATGCGCCATTGAAAGATTATGGCAGACAAAAAGTTTTACGTGCTTTTACCTTTATTACGTTTTGAATTGTCAATCTGTCGTGGCTGGTAGTTATTCCATCCTAAGAGCGTCTTAGCTTGATAGACTGAAACAATATGTTTATATAACAATATATACACTTTTAAAAACTAGCATATTGTTTCTCAATTCCTGGATTTAATCTTACATCAACGTTATAGTGTAGATACAAGCACCATTTTAAATTTTTTTAGACATTGTTGTTTTCGGAAAAATAAGATGATTTTCGTTCCAAAAGGAAACCACGCTGATGAAATACCTTCAATTTGCCCGTTTTATTGACAATTTCTGTAATACATTTTGATAATAATAACTGAATTATTTTACAGAAAATGAATCAATTGATAAAAACATGCTGTTTCTTTATTGAGTAAACACTTTTTATGCTATTATCCAGACTTTCTAAAAAGGTTTTTAAGTAAATTTTTTGTCAATTCTCTTCGGTCCGAGGTTGTAATGACACTATAGTTTATTACTAAAAGATTATTTTTTTCTACCTGCATGTTTTGTGTGTTTGTTTCATGTTTGATCATTCTATCACCAGTCATATTCCCACTGTTATGAGAGACGGACAGGCGATCGGTGTATAACTCCCGTGCTCCTGCTGTATATGGCATTTATACGACGACGATATATACCCACATAACACAGCGCAACACTATCAAAATGACAATAGTAATACATAAATACATTTATCGGGAATGAATGTTCCTCGACATCTCACAACCTTAGATATACCACAAAACTTACTGCACTTCGCCCAAGGGCTCGTTGCTATGTGTGACCAAGCTGTCACCATGTTTTATTTCTCATCTTGACCTCGCCAAATCGTCACATGTACCACGTGATTTGTAGCATTGTTAATGCGTCGTACAGCAAATATCAAGGCTACGAGAAATAAAACAAGTAATTACAACAATTACGTACAAGTAAATTAACGGAATGCCCCTTAGTTACTGGAAGAAAGTCCATAAAGACCATGTGCATTAGTAAACAAAATGAATGTGGCAATGTATCGAACTATCGATTTGACGCGATAGTTTCTGCTACAACAGCGATATTTGTTGGGTGCTGCATTTGTCTGTCGTTGTAGTTGTACTAGCTATAGATAGTTATAATATTTAGCCATATAAATTGAGCCATGAATAATCTATTCAAAGCTAGAAGCCTGTGATATATATGAAACATCCGAGTTTAATTTATGGCATATTAGAGTGTTTGTGTGTGTGTACTTTCATTTGTTATTTCTTTGGTGCTGGAAAGATCTTAGTGTTTAAACTGACATACAGGTGCCACTTTCACAAAATACGTACGATAAAATTACGTCAAGTTAAACTAAAGCCTAAAAATATCGTACGATATTTTATTGTCCTACGACATTTTGTGAAAATGCCTCCCGACCTGTACACATAATGTCTATCCATTTTTGGAACAAATGGTAATTTATACATCTGTACAATTTCCAAGGTGTGAACCTTGTACTTATACGAACATAGAAGCTACTTAACGATACCATACATTTTGAAAAAAGTTCTTGCACTAAAAGCACGGTTGAAGAAAATATCGTTTAAAAGGCCATAAAGAATACACTTTTATCACGTAAAACGGGCCTTGCTTAAACAGTCTCTTCGCAAAACGAAAGACTATATATGTCAACACGCCTTCATTTTTTCAATGCTATTACGGCTTATGATTGAACTAGGCTTTATTCCTTAGCCTGACGATCAATCGTTTCCCAATTCTAACAGTCCATAAGAACACTAGCGAGAATAAAAGGGCTTCTTCTGGTGCAAGCGAGGGGTTGAGAAAAGACAGCCTAAGATTCAAAGATCGCTGTTCGAGTCAACAACCCTCGCTTTTGAAAGCTATTCATCTATGAAAAGGGCTACTTCAATGGCACTGTATTGCCCCCTTTATCAGCGTACACTGCAATGGGCCTCTGAATGGCTCTGAATGATTTTCAATTTTCTCCCGCACAAAAGCAAAATCGGGCTGAATAGAGGCTGTGTTGATTTCATTACTGCCTATAACAATGTCTAGTGAATATCCATCGAGTTGCCGTCAATAGCCAGTATTTGTCTCCTTCTATACCTTATGTCATGGACAAAAGCCTCGCTCCCAGTGCCCATTCAACTTCTTTCACTGGGCCTACTTCAACGACCATTGTGAAGGGTGAATAGAAGCTTCCTATGGCCCTGTACCTCTATTATCAGTGTATTATGTGGGGTTTGTTGGGCGGAATTATAGCCAAGAGTAGCAATGGTTACTCGGAGAGAGAAGAGAAAAAAGCCTTTCAGCTAGAACGTGGAATAAAACGCGTTGAATGCTTTCAAAATTCATTTCTCTTTTGAGGCGTAACAATACTTGTTTGTCTATGCTCTGTAGTCGGGAAAAATGAGAGGCTATTTAGCGGCAAGAAGGTTTTCATCAGTTTTCATGTCGCTTTTCTTTCAGCGTGTATTAATATAAGAAAACCCGAATCGTGAATTAATACGGTAAGGTCACGTTTGGGATAAACTTGCCAGCTAAGTCCGTGTCCGTATCAATAGCTCGATTCTCTAAAAGAGGACTTGAACAACTTCAGCTTTATGGTCCATTGTGCGCTTTAAATCTCTTCTCCATTTATTCCAGGCCTTTAAAAACCCTTTTCTCTGCTTTTAACAAGCTATGGTATTCTTTATAATCTAAAACACTTTTCCTATGCGTGTAACATGAGCACATACTAGAATAGAGGCTTGAGGCATGGTATGACTTTGACC
Organism: Mopalia ciliata; assembly: GCA_034783835.1. Classification (NCBI taxonomy): domain Eukaryota; kingdom Metazoa; phylum Mollusca; class Polyplacophora; order Chitonida; family Mopaliidae; genus Mopalia; species Mopalia ciliata. The sequence goes on from JAVFBW010194931.1 coordinate 9,847, forward strand.
CAAGTTTATAGCGTATATAATCTGTAAATATATATATGCAGATAATTCATGGGTGGTATAGGTTATTTGAATACTGTCGACCCCATCTGGTGTATATAGGTATACGGTTGGACCGACTCTTTGGCCTTGTGATACAAGTCCTCTACGTTGTAAAAAAAATAACGGTAAATAATACGATGGTACAGACGTACAAGTTGAACAACGACTGCTGTTATTTCTTCAACGAAAAGAGCCCCGTGAGGGAGCGGGTGGGCCATGGCCCTGCAGAATACTCCTTTGGCTTCCTCGGTCGATCGTAAGAGGCGAGA
>JAVFBW010194942.1:0-10153 GCA_034783835.1 Mopalia ciliata
GTCCCCTCTTAGACTCTTCTCTTCAAACTATCTTAACAGTGTGGGCGTCAAGATCCATTCATGGATCTCTTGTTTCTAATAGGGCTGTAACGCTTAATAAAAATTTTGATTAATCACGATTCACATCTATCGATTCTGGTTCCCAATACGCAAATTTTGATTCCATATGATTGGCTGGCTGAGATTGGATGGCCACGCAAACTAAGACCATGTACAGTACATGTACATCGGATGTCTACAGTATATATGTACATGTAGTACACAAGATAGCCAGAAACGGAGTCTCATTCGTTGTGAGAAGTATTTTTATGATAGAGCAGATAGACTGACCATATACTCTTAGTTTTATTTAAGTATGAACAATTTCCTGCTTCACTTATGACATAAATTTGAGGGTAGAATCCAATTATTTAGTAACTTAAAATGAGACAGTTATCGATAAACAGAGTGAAATAGAAAACCTAGGGCTGTGTTAGCTGTGACCTGGTTGGCTGGCTTGGCTCTCCAGCCAATCAAAAGCACCATTGGTCTACGGTCTTCTTTTAGCTCTATCAGCTCATGCTGTTGAAAGCGTTGACAGTTCACAATAAAAGGCGTATAAATGCACCCCATGTGCCTTGATTTGCCCTGATAATCACTAGATTAAACCATTTATCTTGATAAAGCCACTCCGAGAGCTTACCTCATGCTGATACAACAACAGCACTATATTATTACAGTTGCGACTTGTTTAACCCACCCACAGAGCATTCCAAGGTTGGCCTCCTGGTATTAAAGACTTTATTTGTGAATTAAGCTTATATTTGATTAAAATTGGTAAACAAGGATTGGTACCTGTAATGACCATTTATGCGGTATATCGGGATACATTATGAATTTATGATTATAGCGTACATGTAATTACACTGTATTTACGCAACCTATATATGAGAACGACCGTTCGCACAATTTTTTTTCATATAACTGATGGATAGGATACTTGGGTTTTAATTCACACGAACGGTAGATCGGTTACACAAAATTTTGAAAAAATAAGGCCTGCATTAGCTATGTATACAGTAATATTCCGCATGTGTTATTCATTCGAACTTAACTTCAAGCTACATTGAATTAATCCATATCAACATTTTTTGTACGGCAGTTGAACTATCATCCATATTTAGTTTAACAAATTAAAACTTCTTTCGATTTCTCAGCGTCTTTTCTTTTAAATCAGAAAGCCCCGTGAGGGAGCGGGTGGGCCATAGCCCTGCAGAATGCTCCCTCGGCTTCATCGGTCAATCGTAAGAGGCGAGAAAAGAGGTTGCTTTCCTCTGAACCTAAATTCAAACTAGGTTTCAGGAAGTCTTTAATTATTAAAACTCTGCAGAAGGGGTGTTATAACACTACTGAATGGCTTCTATTCAAACAACCTGTATGCTGCTAGTTGAATTCGGTACACAAGGCTTTGAGTGTTATTTACGACCGATGGCAGCGCAGCTACTAAGGAAAAACAAATAAAAAACTTAACTGCTTTTTACAAAAATTTTCACTAGTTAAAAGAACTATTGAAGCATAGTGAACTGGATTTTTACTAGTTCAATACCGGGTAGGGATGAAACGATACACCCTTGCCACGATACGATACAGATCTCGATTTTGGCGATACGATACATTCTTGATTCAGAGTTTGAATATGTATGGCGACAAAAAATCGTTTGTCCCTGTTGTGATTTACACTTACTGCTTATCTTTTATGATCTTAAGCCCTAATGGGGACTGGTTTCCATATCCAGAATACGTGGTAGGGCCTATCGTGTTATTTTGGCGTTTCAACATGTTTGCTGCGCTGCAGCCGATGTTACGAACTTGTCATTCGTGACAAACAATTGTGAAATTGAAACCCAAAAGTAGCCACACTGCCATTTTTTAGGCCCACTGTACTTCCATAGTCGCTGTATTGATGTTGATTTCATCAGGCATATTAATTAATGAAATGTGCGGTTGTTTAATAATTAAATGAAATTTTTTAACTCAGAGTAAAATTCTTGCTGATCGTTCAGCCATTGTCTCTACACTAGCCGAATGCTTATAATACAGAGTCTTCAATTGGCCCATATGTTGGAACTCTCGTCTGTCACAGCCAATCAACACACAGTTAAGAAACAGTACATTGGGGGAAGCCTTTCCGGTTCTAAAAATAGCTACATCAGTCTCTTGCTTATTCAGATTCACTACAGCGTTCATCCGCGGCATTATTTAAGTTAAGTTTTGTGAAATAAAGTTGTTAGAGGATTAAAATAAGTATATTAATAAATAATAATGTGGTATTGCGATACAGGGCTATAAAATATCGTATCCTATCGTAGGCAAAGATATCGCGATACATCGGTGTATCGTTACATCACTATTCTAAATATATGTTGTGAACAAAGGAACGTATCTGTTGATTCTCTTCGGCTTAAACTAGTATAATTGAAGTACATTTATGCTGTCCACAATGGAGGAACTTTAATTTTCCAACAGAGAATTTCTATAGAATAATATAAATAATTGTATAAATGTAATGATTGTATTACTGTTCACTCTTTGGTTAGTACATTGCCGTCATATTAGTTAAATACCTGAAAGCATGGCAATCCAATCAGTCAATCAATCAATCAATATATGTTCATTTTTCCTACTTTAATTTCAGAAGCAGACTGAATGGCAGCAGTATTTGAGGCATTGCCTAGAAGTTGTTGCCAAAGCTGCTGAGTTAGATATCACCCAGGTCTTTAGCATTCTGGTAAGTTGTGCTAGCAAAAAATTTTATTTATTAACCTCTACAATCTCATATTCTCACCACACCTGTTATATGATTTCTAAAATATTCATGTCAGTTAAGCTCGGACCCAAAACTAGTTTAGTCATGGAAACTTAATTTCAATGTTTAATTTTCAAAAATTATTTAGAAATATATTTTATTAACTTTTTTTACAGCTTTGTAATTAATTGTGCATCAGTTGTTAGTACTTTAGTTGTGAAAAATATTGGCAATAAAAACAACTGAATTTTCGGAATTCTTGTATTTTAGGCTTACTCCAACACAATGTTGCATTTGTTTTCTACTGCATATATATGTTTCCCAACGTATCTGATAACCAGTGTTGTAATTTTCTTCAGTACTCCCCTTTTCAAGAATATTTGGATGTTTTCATGGGCTTGGAACAATTCATCATGGCAAGTCCTCAGGGGAGACAACTGCGTGTAACTGGTGAAAATGAGTGCCGTCGTCTACACTGTACTTTACGAGACTTGTCATCACTGTTCCAAGCACTTGGTCGACTCTCTGATCATTTTGTCGGGGAGTCTTTTATAGACAGATTCAATGATGCTCAAATTTTGGTTAACAGGTAAGGCTATAATATGCAAGGGTTGTAATAAATAAACTCCTGGTCTACTCAATGTATACCTGGAGAAGCCCATGTGTTTTTAATTTATTTAGGTAAGGCTATGTTTTAAATATGCCACTGGGGCAAAGTAATGTATTTGTTTCCCATAATAAGAATTTAAAAAAGTGGGTAGGTACATAAAAAACACTTGAATGTCTGAATAAAATAATGTATACATGTACTTTTAGGCTTTGCTGTAGGCTACTTTAATTTATAATGGCAGTGTATTCAATTTTCATTAACAAAACAACTTTACCCCTGTCTGGTCAGGAGGTTTTTCTTTTTCTAAGTCATGAAAAATAGTTCCCAGTTTACCGAAAAATTGCACATAAAAAAAATACCGACCATTATTTAGTTTTTTCTCGAATTTTTGGGGTAGGTAGGGGTACTAGAAACAACTACGTATGGCATAAAAGAAGCTTCTGTAGCCCTGGTGATTACTGAGCTTGGGGGCAACACAAAGCCATTCTGGTGTAACATTAATAAATGTGAAGTGCACAATTTGTCTCATTGTATCATGTCCTGGGCATGTCATTGTTTGCTCCCTGGCCAGTGACTTCTTGAGTGTTCTCCTTTACCTATAAGGCTGGCAAATTTCCATCAATAAATTTAGCATTTAAATCAAGAATATAGAGATGACTTCAAAATATGATTAACTTTCCAACACTATGAAAACGATTCACATCTTGGTTGTGCTAGTGTCAATAATTATTGTTGGAATACACCTCCATCATATACCCTTATTAAGTACAGCATAAAATACAAATCAATCAACCAAAATATGATGACTGTTTCATATTGAGTTTATTAAAAGGAGGAGAAAATAAATCTGGCCTGTATTGGTTATATTGAACCCTGCTAGCCATATGGATGTCTAGTAGTTCTTGAACTGAAATGTAGACTGATAGGAGTAAACAGGGTTTGAATACTTGTTTCCTCAGATCGGTGGACGCTGCCAGCTTTGACCAAACCATATACCTCTACAGCCACTACTATGCACATTATTAGGTAACACACTAAACGTAAAGGTAGAAATAGCAGAATTCTGTCAAGAAAAGATAATTCTGTATTTGAAAAACATTGATAATTTGGTGGAGGACTGTTTCCTAAAAATTCTTCAAAGCTGATCAATTTAACCCACAGTTTAAAATGAGAGCAGTATGTAATGGTCGAAAATGTTCCAAGGGAGATAATTAATTGTCTTTAGTATTACACACATACAAAACAGGGCAGTCCTCAATTGCTGATGTATTTTACCATACTGCCTAAAATGTTAGAGGGAATTTTTATATTGTCTTGATGCTTTGAAACTATTCCAAGTAGGATGGCAAAGGCACAACGATGTGTATAATTTTGTTCCTTGTAGTTTCATTTTCCTCTCTGTTCAAATGGTTTATACTTTATTTGTCCCATGAGTGAAACAACCTTCACTACAGGGGCATCGTACTCTTGATCCTTCACACATTTTATAATTACATTTTCCTTTCAGATTAGTTCATGCTGTGGTATACTGTACAAAGGTGAAGCTGTATAATGTGACCTCTGTGGTACAGTCCGTATTGAGAGCTGATTTCATTGAAGTGTGAGTAGTCTCCCTTTCTTTAATGCACCTATTCTCCATAATTCAATAGCTATTGTCCTTACTTCACTATAACATCTGTGTTGAATTAATTTATTTGGAGTGTGAGTTGTCTCCCTTTCTTAAACACAACCTGTCTCCATAAGGTATAATTACAATGTAAACCCCCCCAAATAAATGTTCAGACCATTATATTTCAAACCATTACTCCGAAGTATGGCTTGATCAGTAAACCAAAACATAGTTAAAATGAATTCATTATCTTTCTTCAGAGCTGCTATTCAGAGTCTGTTTTTTTAACTTACGGGGGAAGTTTACAAATGTTTACAGGCCTTCTGGTTGGAGGAGAGTGATCGTTGTTAAAGCCTAGGGAAGCACACCTCAAATCAGAAGGTCTGTGTTAAACCCCAATATACGGGGCTACACTGGGATCAGTTGGGTTTGCATTGGGACTGCTAAAAAAGAATAATTCTTGTTTTACCAGCTCATATAAGCGGGCAATAGACAAGTCCTCATATAAGTGAAATAATCTTAAGTTTGATGTTTAACACCTGTGAAGAAAACACAAGCAATACATAAAGTACATCACAGTGTCATTAATATTCAATATTCAATATTCATTATTTATAACATTGAATTTATTTTTTGATTCTGTTCAACCCTTTAAGCCATGCCCAGTCTCTAGCTGCAGTAAAGGCCTATGCTTCCTGGCTGGCTCAGTATTACTTGGAATCACACAGAGATAAGGAGTCCAAAGAGAAATGTATCCTCCTGATTTCTACATTAACTGAGGCAATAGCACCACTTATATCAAAACAGGTAAAAACTGTTTTCTAGTTCTCTTCATGCAACGGACACCGTTTATAGTTAATTTGGTTTATTTAATTGTTAACTTGATAATGGTTGGAAGGCGTTCCCTGGTTCTCTCAGAGCTAAAGGGCAACAAGAAGTCAAACCACAATCAAAATCTATTTCATCCTTTGATTTTCTCCTGTTTTTCTGTCTTTCAACAATTGGTCTGGCACACCATGATCTGAGCGAAATAACATTAAGTACGACATTAAATCATAATAAAACAATTCATTTTCTTAGCCAGTTTTGTGTATTTTTATTTTATTTATATTTTATAATAACACTTTCAACATGATTTTTGTGAAAAGTATTTTATTACTATTAATATTTTGAGCCCTCTGGCCAAGTCTAGTATGTTTCAAACACAATCATGCAGTCTTTATTTATCACTAGAGGAATATAAATTTTCAAACAACAGTTCTGAATGTTTTTTTGTTGACTAAAAACCTTAATGGGGCTTAAGTAATTCACCTTCATTTAATCGCCCAGGTTCCAGAGAAGGTTGTTCACTCAGCCTGTCATCTATTAGTGTCAGATTTCACTACTATCAGACCATCACATCTCCTACAGCTGACCAGTGTCCAGTCTCTCTATAATCAAGCCAGTCAGGGCCAGTTTGACCAGTTTTCTTCAGAAGTAAGTTTGCTCCTTTTCACGGACCTGTAAACGTGGGAGCTTCTGGTTTGCTTTCTATGGTATTGTATTTGACTTAGTTTCTATGTTTATTTATTTTTTTGCTTCTTTTTTGCTTCTCCCATTGAATTGGGTGGGTGGTTGCTGTTATTGTCCCGTTTTTTCTTTGTTTGTTGTCAGTTGTGTCGAGGGTGGTTTTATTCACCAATTGGGCAGCAAGTCATCATATAAGTGAAATACCCTGCAGTACGCCTTAAACCCCAATCAAACAAACAAACCCATTGAAATTGTTTTGCATCATATGAGTCAATAACTGATGTATAAAATAAAACCTCCACCAGAGTACCTAAATACCAAATGAGATAACAATGTGTAACTCTCTTCCTTGATTTAGGCTCAGTTGTTGTTGTATCGCTCCTTGTCACACTATCTCTTGTTACCATGGCCATCACTGAGTGAGAGTGAGCAAGACTGGCCAAAGAGAGCAGACCACCATGGCCAGTTTCTTAAACAGCTAACATCTCAGTATAAACAGATCATAGATACACCTGATCTGGCTCAAAGTACAGTCTTACAGAATCAAGGTATGTTTCTTTCACGGCCCGCTGCCATGGCTTAATGCTTAGCGAGTGCGCGTTTCTGAGCTTACACCGATGTACCATTCACAGGATCAAGTCCATATGTTGACCCTGGTTTTTATGAGATTTTCTCTCCCTTTTCGGCGTTTAACCCCAATCATACAAACAAACAATGAAACAAATCTTTTCACAGGTGATATATCTGTAAGCATGACTATTGCTCCATTTTATTACAGTTTTTTAAAAAGTGTTCTTGAAACCTGTTTACCAAAGAAAAATGTCAGTTGTTTTCAAATCTGATCTTTTTAAGATTAAGATGGAGAATAGAACATTTTATGCCTAAAATTCAGGCAAAATTTACAAAATTGATACCATTCCCAGCGAAGCATGTCAAAATTTGTATCAATTGTAAATTATGATTTTGATTGTTTATTCGCTATTAACCTCCATTCCCATGGTTTGAGGCTGGCATGTTGTCATATGAGTGAAATTGCCTCAAGCCGTGCAATGAAAAATCATATATTGGATTTGTTTCAGCCAAACCGATGATGAAGAAAAGCTTGTTGTTAATGAAAGACTGGACCAAGTCAATATCAGGGGAGGTAATCAAGAGCAAACAGATCTGTTTCCAGTCCATGCAAGACCTAGTGTCTGGTACTCTTAAACTGTTCCCCATCTTTGTACATCAACATGGTGAGAAGTTACCCAGTTACTTTCTTGACAGCTATTGTGACAAAACAATGCTGTAAGAGATTTGTGGAAAACAAATCTAAAATTCATACTTGTGAAAAAAAGAGACTGTCCCATATACCCCTTGTGTGACGGATAATGATCAATACTTATATGAACATAGTGTTTATCTTAACTCATGACTGAAGTCCTTTTTGTAGTTCTATCACTCATGATTTTTTGGGAGCGGTTTGAGGGAACTTCATGTTGCCCTGGTGCTCTCAGAGCTAAAGGGGAACAGAAAGCCAATCTGTCTTGCGTCCTGTTGTTGTCGTTCTGTATTTGTCCCATCCTGTCTTAGTTGCCAGTGGTGTCGAGGGTGGTTTCCTTCACCCAAAGGGCTGGCACATCATGATATAAGTAAACAACCCTTGAGTATGACGTTAAACCCTAATCAAACAAACAAACAAGTCTAAAATCTATATAGACAAACACTATATATCAAACCCCTTCCTGGAGCTTCCTGTTGGCCTGGGGCTCTTTGTGCTAAGGGGCAACATTGAGGCTGATCTTTCTGCAATGTCTTTGTATTGTGTCCTGTGATTGTTTGATTGTTTTTCCTCTCTTGTCTTTATTGCCAGTGTTTTCAAGGCTGGTTTCCTTAACCCACTGGACTAGCATGCCATCATATGAGTGAAATAACCCTAGTATTATGCACTAAACGCCAATGAAACAAACAAAATTCACAACAATATTCATTTGCTGTATAACATAACCTACTTTTGTTTCTATTTTTAAACAGATGTAATGGATGATATCCTGGGATTTTTCCTGGCCTTATTTGAAGGGTTGAGAGTACAGATGGGAGTTCCATTTACCGAAAAAACTATTCAAACATTTTTAGAAGTATTTTCAAGGTATTACAAACATGGTCCCCTGTTTTTGTATAGCTTAAACTTTTCAACAGTATCAAAATAGTTTACATTTTATGGCTGTGCTAGTGTCAATCAATCCATCAATCGAGCAATGCCGTCTTAGAAATGAAATACTCTTAGGCACGATGTACACACCAATTAGTAAATCAATACTTTGGTGTATCACTAACAGGATTGAGTTTTCATATACAACTCCAGTTATATATGTGAATCACACCAAGAAACTCTAGCAAGGTTTGTAGAGGTTTCCTCCCATTTCCTCTACACCTTGCTCATGACCTATTAAATGTGAGTTACATGTAGATACTTGTTGCATCCTATTGCTCAACTGTGAGGTATTGTGCCTTTAACAGGTGAAAATCTTGGCGAATACAATAGCTGTTGGTTATGTGAAATCTTATATATATGACTTACAAATCTTGATAAAAGTGCTTTTAAAAGCAGGTATATGGTTTCACATTAATGATTATTCCTAAGTATAAAGTGGGATAATCTCGTATAGAAACTATAAAAGGTGTTGTAACCTTGACAGTTGAGCTACATATATGTGATGCAATGTGAAAATTGGGCGCTCCCAAGAAATTTTTTATTTGTCCATTTTGGTACAGCTCTTTTGCTAAAAGTGCCGACAGGATGTAGACTAGTGTTTATAATAACATAATCCAATGTTTAAGATATATTTTTATCATAAATTTGCATGTAATTCAAACTAGGAATTAAATGGCATGAACAAAAGAATTATCTTCCTTATAACTTCAATAAGTTGGGACACTCTAATTTTGGAACAGGCCTCAAAAATAACATGTAAGACCCCCTGGGGTAAAGCCTATTTCTCTGTCCCAACTGCTTGAAGTTATAGGTATGTTTGCAGCTCATAATTCCACTTTAAAGTAGGGCAGTGGAGAATTTCAGTGAGGAACAATAATTGTCTAACAATACTAACACTTCTTATTTTATGGTTGTGTTAGTGTGTTTCTATCCTTTCTGCTATACACTTATTTACTGTTGGAGTAAATTTCATTTACCTATTTATATCGATTTAAAATGCAACTTAAAAAACAATCTGTTATTTGTTTTGTTAACTTTTACTGCCTTTTGATGATTGTGTCTTGTTTCTGTTCACTCTTCAGAACTGAAATGAGAGTGTACCTTACGCCTTTGTTTAGTTATTATACTAAATTAATAAGATGGTCTCTTGAATGTACTGTTGTAGATAGTGATTGATTCTTGATCAGTGTTTTGTTATCCTCAACAGGCAGCAGTTAGCTGAAAGCATTTTACAGGACAGTAGTGCTGGCAGTCATGTGGTAGAAAAGTGAGTTACACCATCCTTGTGTCGTTGTGTTTCTGAATACATTTTATACTTCGCATCGTAATTGGAATGTCCAAGTTCTATGCTGAGCCAGATGTAAAGATGCCAGATTCAATACAATTTGGCCCCGTGGAGGAGTGGGTGGGCCATGGCCCTGTAGAATACTCTCTCGGCTTCCTCGG
>JAVFBW010194953.1:0-10153 GCA_034783835.1 Mopalia ciliata
CCCCCCGCGCTCGCCCTTAGAGGGCTCGGCACCCGCTGCATGATCGATTTTTGCTCCCCGCCCCTTGCATTATTTTCTGTGGACGCCCTTGATAACGCATTGCCTCATTATACTGGAAGGAACCTAGCCAGTCCCTTCTATAAATCCTTCTAGGCAACCCCCGGCTTCAAAATCGGGTCCATAGGTTGCTAGTGGTGTAATGTATTGGTAACAGTCATTTTCTGATAGTTTGTTGCCGTTTTTTCACATAAACCAGCCATCAATATCCATAAACTCGCTATTCATTTCCAATGAAATGCATATTTTGATGTGAAACAATGCGCAAAGAGCGAAAATGTCAAAGTGTTTGAAATGAAAAGCAAATTCCTGGATACTTGCAGAGCTATGTAGGTTTTTATTTTTTGTTACTGATTCTGAAGTGAATATGAAGGGATTCATGTTAAGACTGCAAAATGTTCTATTAAATATGTATTAATCTTACCTATGTTAATTTCAATTATATTCATAATATTTAAATTTGATTTTTGTTTATTCATAGGAGAAGATGCCTGTAGCGACTACCCTATTGGGAGATAACACAGATCAGGCAGCAGTATCCATGGCTCAGAGATTAGGTGTGTATAACCAGTGATTAATACTCTAAGCATCCCCCCCCCCCTGTACACCTTTTGCTCAAAATTTATTATATTTATTACCAAAAATGAATAAAACTACAGTTTGACAGTTCTTGAATGACCCTCAACCCTTCATTTGTGAAAGAGATACTCTGGCCCATGGCTGTGGTTTAGTGGTAGCATGTGCCCTTCCCCCAATCCTACTCCAGCTGACCGTTCATGGGATAGAGTCCGTCTGTCAACCATCATGCATATGAGTGAGTCACAGGGTGGTTTTTATGAGGTTTCCTCATGGTTTTCCACCCTAGGAACACTGTGAAGTGGACAATCGGCTATCATATAAGTGAAATAACCTTGTATGATGATAAACCCCAATGTTAATCTGCCGTTTAAAAAAAAATAAAAAATAGTCCCAATTTTTTACTGTCAAGGGAAAGTCCAAGCTATATATTTTTATGTCTGTCATTTGAACCCATTGAGAAAAAAGAAAGTTTTCATAAGTGCTGTGGGTGGTTGGAGGGAGCTTCAGGTTGCCCTGGTGCTATTAGAGCTAAAAGGGGAACAGGAAGCTGATCTGTTTTTGGCTATAGATAACTTTAAAGGCTGAATGAGCACATAAAAAAAGATTTACAGGTAAGCAGTGAGTTACCTCCCTTTGGCCAATGAGTTACCTCCCTTTGGCCAATGTCCAAATTTCAAGCAGATTATCTCTTTTGTAGTTTGAAAGTGATGTTCTGAAATTTAGTCCTCATACCCTTTTGCACACAGTGAAAAAGGGCTGAATTTTCAATTGGTCATGTTACTTTTATGTAGACCAGTAAATGATATATGCGTAAAGAAAAATACTGTCATACTGATGCTGCTTAAGGTAGCTATCTCCCTTTGTCCAGTGATACAATATTTATAGTTAAGTCCTGAAACTTGGTTTTTCTTCCTGTCAAGGTAAACAAATTGCAGGGGTGGATCTAAATTTTGAGCTATCATTTGTTTTATCAGACAATCCTGTAAAAAAAGTAATTTTGCTCCACTTTTTAAGTAACTATGTGTCCGATTTTTACATTTTCCCTATTGCCTGTATGTTAAAATGTCTTAAAACAGGGTGTCCAGATGAGGCAATTGTTCCATTCACAGTATCCATAAGGCATTTGGACAGGTGGACACCCCTTCTGTCTTGCCCCGTGAGGGAGTGGGTGAAAAGAGGCTGCTTTCTGTTGCCCTCGTATTCGCAGAGCTAAAGGGTAACTGGAAGCAGATTTGTTTGTGATGTTCTATATCTGTGTCCGTCGTCATATAAGTGAAATACTCTTGAGAACGATGTTAAACACCAATCAAACAAACAAACCCCTTCTGCCTTAGTCCTTGAGGTCACACTTTTCCTTCAGGATCCTTTGAGTTATATGAAAACCTGTGAAATTCAGCATGCTTGTTATTCACATAATAATCCTGTTAAGGGTACTTTTTAAAAATTATTAATCCTTCAAAGCAGAAAATCCTACTATTATAATTAATTTAACTAAAATTGCTGTATAAAGAGAGATTTATCATCTATGTTAAAAAGTTAGGTATTCAAACTATATGTTGGTGAAATTTGAATTAGAAACAGTTATAATTTCAGCCTTTAACTTAGTTTTCCCTTGATCATATCCAAGTGGCAAAACTTTAATTGCCCTTTTCTTGCAGTTCAGTTTTAAACAGACCCTACATTTTCAATGGCTTATTTCTAGAAAACTATTCATGTTATTCTAGTTCAAGGACTATTCTTCTAGGTCAACTTATCTATTGAGTTTATCGTTATTAAACTTCTACACATAGACCTTGAAAAATGTAGTCTATATTTTCTGTTGACATTAACTCATTTGGCAATGTATTTAGAAATAATGATTGGATTTTCTCCACATTCATAAATATGTAATCCTGAGTATTCTAGCTTTCCAAAAATATATGCATTTATATCGTTCAGATTTATACTCTTATGCATAAGAGACTAAATACATCAGGGGCCAGTTGCTCGAAAGAGTATTAGTCGCTAACACCAGATAAAATCACTAATACCGCGTTATAGATTGACCTACAACATACCTCGCGTGACGTCCTCTAATGCAGGATTTAATTGAATATTGCTTCGACCAACCGGCCCCAGGTGTTCTGAACATCCAGTAAGACCTTAAGCAAGAGGTAAAAACCCCAGTCACAACCCACCGTGCGTGTTTTTAGACCGTACATTTTTTGGTGAGGCCGTAATGAGGGTGAATCTGTAGCCCGACAGCAGTTCAAACGCAGCAAAAGTTCCTCGTGCACTAAAAGTGCTCCGGCATGTCTGCGTGCTCCCAAATCCATACTGAGGTTGTGCTCACCACCTATGGATCCCAACTCTTAACCACGATTTTGCAAGTAGACAGCACACACTTGCAAGTTGGAGTTGGTACTGCGCCTTTAGAGAGATGTTAGCGTCAAAACGACACTGATTTGGTTGTGATACGTTTTTACTGCATTGTGGCATTGTCCTATCTGATCCTAAAATTATTGTCCTGCAGTTACCCATGATGCCAAGGGAGGTTTCCTTCGTCCATATAAGTAAAAGGACCGTAAATGTCCAAAAGCATAATAAAATATTATTTTTATATGGCAAAACATGTTTTTGAAAACCTGCTCCCAACAATTGAGTTATAGTTTTTGTTTTTGATATTTTATAGTAAATCAATAAAATCCTGTTAATAAAGTGAAAAATTTCACGCAGTCAGAAACAAGAAGCAGCCATTGTGCAATACTACTGCGACATAATATCGGTTTTAAACACTAGCAAGCCCTCAGCCGTGGCTTAGTGGAAGTGTGAGCTCTTACTAATCCTACTCCAATGTACCATTCACAGGATCGAGTCTGTCTGTTGACAATCAGGTATATGAGTGATTCACACGATGTGGCTCTGGCAATTGCATGTGTGGTATTTACTAGGTTTCCTCTCGGTTTTCAACCGTGATGAGGCTAGGAACAGTGTGAAGTGGACAATCTGTCATATCAGTGTAATACCCTTGAGAGCAATGTTAAAACCCCAATCAAGCAATCAATTTTAAACGCTAGCGCCCTTATCGTTATTATTTACAGCAAGGTAGGGCCAATCCAGGATTTTTAACATTGGCAGTATAGGGAATATTACAAATCAACAGGTATTCAATTCAAACCTGAATAAAACTTTGAATTAAGTTTTCTGCAAAAGTTACAATTTTAAGTGAAATATCCTTAAGCACAGTGTAAAACAACAATCAATCAATCAATCATAAAATTATAAAACTAAATTTTCATGAAAAGCAACACCCTGCAGGCTGCCATACCGTGGCATAAAGTGGTAACTCCATTTTGCAAAGGGACATCACTCTGTTATAACTCAAAACCTCTGTATTGATCTGTATTGGTATTCAAAATTTTGTAAAAAAGAATGACTCTGTTTTATTCCAGCCAAGAAGACGGGAAAGCAGGTGTTTGTGAGCTGTAACATCAAGAGTGATCAGATACTGCTGCCGTTAGTGGAGAAAAGGATACATGAAGAAATTGTGAACCATCCCGAATTTTTCTGATTCAGTCAATCAGCCTCCTCGGAAAACACCAATTCTGCCGGAGAATGATCAGTAGAGAGACCGGGCATGCATCGACCAGCTTAGTGAAGCAGCGGGAACCAGGGACAGTGCGTTATAAACCTCGTATGGCTGACTGTGCAGGACGATTAATTTCTGGACCGAGCAAAAACAGTTCACATTTTATGGTTGCGTTAATGCCATTATGTGTGTATTAACTTTGGGAATATGCTGCTGCCCCATAATAAGTGAAAGACATGGCGTTTTACATTATCAAACAACTAAGTTTACTAGACATTTTCCTTACTGTACCTACAGTCCGGCCTACCCATAACATTCTGGGGTATATTGTAAACATAATTACTGTTGAATAACCAATAGGCCAGTAAAAAACAGAAAATTTAAATTGCTATAGGCCTGCAGCCGTGGCTTAGGGGTGCTGTGTGCGTCTACTAGTCCTGATTCGATGTACCATTCACTGGATCAAGTCTGAATGTCGATCATCAGGTATATGAGCGAGTCACACATCAAGGCTGGTGTTTAGGAGGTGTCCTCTAGGTTTTCTACCGTAATAAAGCAAGGTGCAGTGGGAAGTGGACAATCTTGAGTACAATGTTAAACCCAAATCAGTCAAAGAAATTAAATTGCTATGCCATTCTGTAGCACAAAAAAACTCATAATTTTGAGATAATACTGAAA
The DNA here is from genome assembly GCA_034783835.1 of Mopalia ciliata. Lineage (NCBI taxonomy): Eukaryota > Metazoa > Mollusca > Polyplacophora > Chitonida > Mopaliidae > Mopalia > Mopalia ciliata. The sequence goes on from JAVFBW010194953.1 coordinate 4,883, forward strand.
AAAAAGAGTCCTCTGGTTAAAGGATGTTTGTTGACAGAGTAGAAATGCTGTATCTACTTGGCACTGGAGGAAGATTAACTTTCCAACACTATGGAAATGTTTTACATCTTGGTTGTGCTGGTGTCAATTATTGTTGGGAAATGCGTTGTCGGACAGGATATAAGTGAAATACTCTTAAAGGTATTTCCAAATCGGTTTTAAATTTAATTGGAAGTTACTGAATTTCAAAGGTAATACTATAAACTATCTGTAAAATAAATCCCGTATTTTTTTGAGGATTGGAAATTGTTTTATTCACTTACAAACTTGCGACTTTTAAGTTATTTGAGCTGTGCTGTAGGCAGGGGAAACTCCAATTGGAAAAATCTGTGGCAGAAAATGACGACTTGTTTGTTTGAGATACACGAAAAATTGTTTGATGATGAGAAATAACAAAATGGCGGTCAGGTTTCTATAGATACCAAACACTAGGTGAGTTCCCCTGGTGATGTCACTCGAGAATCATGCAGCTAACTCTAAATAAAAGTCAGATGTTCGAATCCCAATATCTCCACATGTACGCAGAATTTTTTAATGAAACAAGTTGCAAATCATTCAATGAATATTGGACTATTTTTTTGTGTTTTCTAGGTATCAACCATTTGGGAAGACCCTTAAGCACAGTGTAAAAAAAAACAATCAATGAATCAAACCAGAAAAATAAGTTTCTTACATGTAGAAAAACTAATTCCGTATTTAGATTGTGTTGAATATAAATCCCTCCAAGCAAACTAACTAGTGTGAAGTAAACACTCTGGTGTCATTTAAGTGAAATACCCTTGAGTACGATGTTAAACACCAATCAAACAAACAAACAATCTGTATACAAACTGGTGCCTGGTGGAGTGAACAATGTAAGATTCTGTATTTCCATGTTCCTGATGCTACACTTGTGAACCATGCTATGCTTTGTCCATTCTGTCAAAAAAATGGAAAAAAGTATAGGAAATTTCAGTTTGATACTAAGTTTATATTTTTTAAATACTTAATTAGTGTACAAATGTATATAAAATTTTATTTTTCTCACAATAAAAAATATGACATTTTATCTTATGTTCTATTATGTTTTTTGTTAATTTTTGTTAATATCTGTCATGGAGATGGGCGGCCCATTAGAAGTGGGCTTCCGACAGACCAGGCGGGCAGTTGGAAGGAGGTTCATGTTGCCCTGGTGCTATCAGAACTAAAGGGGAACAGGAAGCCGATCTGTTGGTGGTGTCTGTTTTGCATCCTGTTGTTGTTGTCCTGTATTTGTCCTGTCTTTGTTTGTTGCCAGTGGTGTCTGGTGGTTTCCTTCACCCATTGGGCTGGCATGTCGTCATATAAGTGAAATACCCTTGAGTACAACGTTAAACCTCAATCAATCAAACAAACAAACAAATCTGACTGACCAGGGCCTGTAGTCATAAAGCTATCTAAGGATGTCTTAAAGTTAAGAAATATTTAACCAAATTTCAACTTTGCGTTTGATCACAACAAAAGTTAAATCGAAATTAATAAAGTTGATATTTTATCAATTTTACTTAAAATCTTTCATTTAGGATCATACATAGTTAAGCAAAATAGTGTTTATGTTATTAAAATGATGTTTGAAAATGTGCAACGTTTTTCTGAACTTTGAGAAATACTTGAGTAGTTAATGAGGCAATTGTTCATGTCAGGGTGTCCATTTGGAGGGGTGCCTGCCTAAGCTCTTGCCCCTACTAGCTAAAGGCAGTTTGTTTGAAGAGTGCTCTCTGGGTAAGGGCAGTTTGTTTGTAGATGCTCTCTGGCTAATGGAAGTATGATTGAAGAGTAGCAATGCTGTCTTTACTTAGCACTGAGGAAAATTAACTTTCCAACATTATGGAAATGCTTTACATCTTGGTTGTGCTATTGTCAACTCAATTATTGTTGCAATACACCACCGTCATATAAGTGAAAAACCCTTAAGCACGGCCTAAAACATCCATCAAGTCCTATATTTGTCCTGTCTCGTGGTCTGCTGCACCCATTGTGCTGGCACCCCCATCATGTGAGTGAAATAACCTTAAGTATGGCATTAAGTTTACCCTAGTCAAACCCATCGGCCATGCCTTTGAGTTTGTTCCATGTGACAAGAAGTCGCTTGGGATTGATTTTGGCATATGTCAACCAAAACGTGGCAAAGTCTCAATTTTCGTTTCTGTATGTTAACTTGAAAACTTCTAATGGAATTCAAATCAAACTAAGTGTGATTGTTCCATGTGACAAGACGTCGCTTGGGATTAGTTTTGGCATATATCGGACTACAGGTGACACCACCTGCTGGCAAAGTCTCAATTTTGTTTCTGTATGTTAATGTAATTTATGGAATTCGAATCAAATTTAGGAAGAGTGTTCCATGTGACGAGACATCACTTGGGATTAATTTTGGCGTGCGTTGACATACAGGTGGCGCCACCTGGTGGTAAAGTCTAAATTTTGGTTCTGTATACTAATTTGAAAACTTCTTGTGCAATTCAAATCAAACTAAATATTAGTGTTTCATGAGATAAGACGTCATTCGGGATTGATTTTGACACATGTTGACTTACAGGTGGCGCCACCTGGTGGCAGAGTCTAAATTGGGTTTCTGTTGATAACTTAAGAAACTTCTTGTGGAATTTAATCTAACTAAGTGTGATTGTTCCATGTGATTGATTTTTGAGTGTGTCAACCTACATATGGCACCACCTGTTGGTCTAACTTTGGTTTCTGTATGTTTACTTAAAAATTTCTGATGGAATTCGAAACAAACCTTAAATGATTGTTCCATGTGACAAACCATCACTTGGGATTAGTTTTGGACTACAGGTGGCGCCACCTGGTGGCAAAGTCTAAATTTTGGTTCTGTATGTTAATTTGAAAACTTCTTGTGGAATTTGAATCAGACTTTTGGTAGGAGTGTTCCATTTGACAAGACAGAGTTAAGATATTCCACATGGCAAGATGCCGTGTAGGACTTTGTTTGGTGTATTTTTTATCTAGACATGCTGTCACCTGGTGAATTCTATTCAAACCCGATTTTAATATTCCATGTAACAAGATTTCTTCGAGCGTATATTGCGACTCACTTGAGCTCTTGTTATTTATAGCTAGTGGTATCAACTTAAATAGTATTGAGTGTAATTTTTTTCAAGGCTGAGTGGTATAGGTGGCCGGCATTTACTAATAGCGAGTTGGTGCCTATACCTCTGAGGGTCATGGGTGCGATTTCCAAATAAGTTTCAATCTGTAAAATTGTCTGAACTAGAATCTGTTCAAACTGAGAAAGTACTGTTATCCCAAAAAAACGAAAATACAGTTTTGCTATTGTAGCCTATAAATCGTACACTGAGTTATAATCATTTGTTCTGTTTGGTGATCTGTGGCAACGCCGCACCAAAATTAAATATTGGTAGTTATTAATGCGCGATGGCGTACGAGGGTTGTCTTAGAAGGGTGTTTATGTATATAGATATAGACGGCATTGACGTTTCGCATTTTTACTTAAATTACGGCCTAAAATTGAACATAATTTTCGTAGTGACTAACTAACTGTAAGTCTTTATTCATTTACCAACTCAACTGTCCCTATATGACAGCTGGTAAATTCCGAAGAAAATGTCGTTAGCCGGGGAGGCCATTTTTTTCTCCTTGGATGAGTATGTAGAGGGATTAGACAAAATATTAGGCAAACTTGCGAAACTACTTTCGTTGTTATTATTGTTAACCTATATACCTACTTAATTATGATGTAAATTATTCAGTTCTCTTCATCTTTTTAAAAAGATACGAGATAATAAAACTTACTTACTAGGATAGGCCTACTTCATTTTTTTTCTCAAATATCAACCAAACGTTTTTGAAGTGGCTATTGTCCGTATTGGGCAAACTATATTTTAGTGAAAAAAGTAATTAGAAATTCTAATTACAAACATTTAAATTTGAGCCTTACTTTAGTTTTCCCTTGAACATTCCCAATTCATTAACAAGGCGTCAGAGATTAGTGGGATTATAAACTGAACTGAACAATTATTTCTGAGTGTAGCCCGATTGTTTCAGACATATCACATTCAGCCTTCAAATGATAGAAATATCCCTGAATTTCGCGTACAAAACCCCAACCAATCAATCAAGTGTTGGGACATCTGCATATATTGTGCAGAGTTTTGATCTCGAAGTAGCGCTTAAACATTAAATAGAAATAGAAGTACCGAGTTTATACTGTGGTTTTAACAGCCCCATCGAAAACGTCTTTTTTTAATATCATTTTATTATTAGGTATACATGACTATATAAAGAGTTGAATTTATTTGCCATTTTGCTAAAATGCCAAGTCTACAGTCTGGGCCGTGTAGAGCGAAAAATGGTTTATTGACCACAGATACTTTCACCGTATTTATAAGAAGGCTTGTGATTGATTTCAAGTCTATATATAGTTAAGCAAATAAAACATTAAATGAATCAGAAAATTTAGTATATCAAATATTATTTGACATTATTAAATGAACACAAAAAAACTTCACACCTATGTGCACCCTCTAAATAAGGCTATAGTGTATGATAGACTATTAGAGGTACAGAACCCTGCATCTATAGTTGTATATATTGCCCGAAGAACATTATATTGTGTCTTTACTGTATTATAAAGGTGAAGTTCACCGTGTAGAAATCTGATAGCCACATTTTTAGTTTATTTAGTTTATTGTGTTCTCCTCAATATTAGCTGGATGTCTTGCTGTGTGGATATATTGACCCCCATAATATTTAACCTGGAATGTCATGGTTCAGTGATTTACACCGCTTTACCTGACGTTATGCGAGGGCCTACGTGGAGAAAAGGCTAGTAAATTTACAGCGCTTCGACCTCAACCTCTGATCTGATCTATAGTACCATAAGTTTAGTTAATTAATAGACTTCTGATAGTATACCCATCATATTGACACGATTTTAAGATACCGGAATCTATAGTCAATTCCCAATCTTATTCTCGCGAGAGCTTCTATAGCGGACGAGACTAAGACAACTCTCGTACGCTATGCCAGGACATCGCGCATTAATTTCCCCCAATATTTGGGGCGACCTATCAGCCACAGATCAGCAAATAAAAGAAGTGCAAAAGAAAATGGCCCGGGTGTATCTTAGAGTCAATGTCTCGACATAGGAAGTAGAATTGATTATATTTTAGAATGAGTCGAACCCCTGAAACTCCGATTGTTTGTTTGTTTGATCTGAGTTTTACGTCGTAT
>JAVFBW010194964.1:0-10153 GCA_034783835.1 Mopalia ciliata
AATTGTCATTTATTCCGGGCCTCCGTCAATGAGTCAATGAATAGTACTGCTCGAGTTTCATAAATTTGATATCCCGCACAGGAATTGTAGATTTTATTTATCCCATAAACGCACTTTTAGATAAATTTTAATCCGAAAGCAATATGCATAGGTCCGCTTCGATGTCGAGAGAGAAGCAAAGAGTTTTGAAACTGCGCTAACGCCATCACAAATTGTACAATAAAATGTAAGTTGAGCATTTCATTTGTTGAATTGTAACAATGGACAGAAGGGACCAATCCGAGCGTAGGCAAGCTGCATCCCACTCGTGCAGATATGAAACAAATATTACATGGCTGTATTACTCTCAAATTTACTTTAATATGTTTTTGAAAAATCTATTTATAAGTTATTCTTATCCATAATATATCAATTTAAAAGAACTGAAGCATTTTTTCTGGTGAGCTAAAGATTTGTGCTGTTAATACTTATCTTTATACACATTCAGGAGCTACTCCACGTTATCATTTGACAACAACAAAACAAAGCACAAACACGAACCACATGTTATATATAGGTCATTGAGTGCAGACTGCCACAAGTGGAACTCTCCTACAACCAACAAAACAGAACTATGCATTTTATTATGAGAAATGCTAATAAAGGTGACAAATGAAGAGTGAATATTATATAAGGCGACGGGGCTATTCTTTTTCAGTATTTTTATTGTAATTTACATCATTTTATTTTCTCGACAATGTCCTTCTGATCAGATTGTACTTTTCGAGCAAATCCATTGCCGCTTAACACAGGTTGTGAGGGAGAATCGTGTAATTGAGATCGTGTATGCTTTTATTTCACATATCTACAGAAGAGTTCCATTCACCTTGTTAACTTACATAAGTAAAATACTTTTCAACATATGTAAAATGAATAATTAATTTTACATATGTGAAAAAGTATGAAATCTTTATTTCACACATAGGTGAAATTCTTTACCACATAGGTGAAATTCTTTTCTACATATGTGAAATTCTTTTCCACATATGTGTTACTATTTTCCACAAAAATAAATGGCTTTATTTTACATATGTGGAAAATAATTACACATATGTGGAAAATAATTACACATATGTGGAAAATAATTACACATATGTGGAAAATAATTTCAGATATGTAGAAATGAATTCAACATTTGTAGAATAAAGAAAGAAGTGATAAAACTGCTTGTCATATATGACATATTACATATGCATATTGTCAGAGTTCTGTGAACAGAGAAGTCAAATGAGACGAAGACAAACACTACAATAAACCCCTGTACCAATGGTTGCTTTTAGAGATGCACCTACTCAGCTCAGTATAAATGTACATGTTTGTTGGATATATCTTTGTAAAATCAATCTGGTTTAAGTAGGTTTAGTCCAGGTATTGACATATGATATTTCTGTAGATTGATGGAAACGCACAATACCGCTATTGTTATTCAATCTATGTATTTACTTGACTTGCATATCATGCTTGACAACCATTTAATGCACTTTGTGCTCTGAAATATTTACACCATCGACGGATCAGATTAACTAGCCTTATTTGAACAGGATAATAAATAACAATAAAATGCATCGTTATATATATACATTTTGTATACAATGAGAGTTACAAACATTTTAAAGTATCGCTACAACTGAAAAATTCATGTTTATTAACATGACCTAACATTTCCTCCTGAAATATTATGTAACGGTGGTACCAGCAGTGTGTAACTTTGTTGTAAAACGGTACGTTTATCAAATACCATCGAGGACTTCACTCTAGTGGGGACCGTGTTCAGCACACATACACCTCAAGCATTTCAGCATTGAGAGGCTGACTGTTTTATGAGAACTCATTGAATGTTTAAAACTACGATAAACCCGCATCTCATATTAATAATTAACAGGAAACTATAGTGATTATATCTCTATACATATGGGCTTCTTGATATACATGTTTTATTTTATAACAGCCCCAAATGATCTGTTTAGAGACTTCAATTTATTTAGAATATCTGGTAGACCTTAACAAGGGGTTGAAAACCACTCAAAATTTGTGTAGTTCAGGAAGGATCCGAACAGCAATAGTAAATGCCGGAGCATCTTTATAAGCGATACTAGGCGAGATGCAGTTAAAATAACTTATGTTTGTTGACATTAGCTGTCTTCTTTCATTGATGGATTAATGAAGAAATTTGATAATATTGACAGTTTCCTTCAAACAAGAATATCCATGTTGGTGATATTGGGCAGATTGAGCAACATTTTATGAATAAAACAAACCGTGGCTGACTCACCCAGATGCAGATGCAGTTACTGTAGACTATGGAGACACCTGATACATGACTTCAAACTGACTGGGAATTTACAGCTGAATTACTCTCTGCAGGAATAAGGCATTATGGATTGTCTCTGTTAACCATTGTAAAATAGACGATTAAGGAGTAAAACATACCCACATACAGACGAAATTTTAGGCTCTCCTCTGTTAACCGTTGTAAAATAGACGATTAAGGAGCAAAACATACCCACATAAAGACAAAGTTTTAGGCTCTTCTCTGTTAACAGTTGTAAAATAGACGATGTTTTAGGCTGTTTTATTTTAAAATAACACTTAAATTGTAAAAAAAAAAAACAAATTAGTTGAGATTATACAGATTAGTTTGACGAACAGTTTGTGACACTATGATTGAATGTTGATATAGAAAGTGCAATGTTTTCGAGTGGAAATACTGAACCAGAATGTGTTTTCTTTACACTTCGTTTAAATTCTAGGGAAGTGTCAAGAAAACTCATATATACCTTTATAGTCCATAGCATGTATCTTCAGTAGCAATAAGTTGTTAGGGTATTGTATGAAAGCTGTCAAGAGAAATATATGAGCTGCAGGAGCAGAATAATTGATGAGAGTGTATTGCCAGAAGGACACCTACTCCATGCCTTTAACAGCGGGGAGTATTGACGAAGAACAGGGGTTTATATCGTGGTATTATGGAATCCGCCGAGAGCACCTGTCTTATACAAAGAAATATCTCTTAACAACAGCACAAAGAAATGTGCAAGATCTTTCCTATGGAGATCGATTGTTGAGTAACCGCTTAATCCGTGGAGATTTCCAATCAATGTTACGGAATGACTTGGTTTTGACATTATCCTCAAGAATCCAGTCCGTGGAGAGCTATCGATTTTGTGCTAGATCACATAATTCCGGATGTGACGTACACAATGGACGTTATACACCGAATTGAATAAAACAGTGAAATATTAATAGAAATTAACGAGAAATAATGTTGTTTAAGAAATGTCTTATTACCGAGTTATATTCCTAAATAAATTCAATCTGACGTCAACATCATGTCTATTGAAATACTATGTATTCATAATCCTAAGGACATCGGTTGTATTCTCTAATAACGAATCGGTTGTTCTTGGGATGTTAACAATTTGGAAAAAAAGAAGAAAAAAAAAAAAAAAAGCAAACACTACGGCAGATACACTTATCAACACACGCACACTATCGTTATGCGAATGAATCTGGTTTCAAATCCGAAACTAAGTTTGAAATAAACTATAAATGATCAGGAAACAAGATTTCCGGGAGTTGTGTTTCTGTGTCTTAGAGATCCACGCAGTACACTTTACCGTATTTGTAACACTATTCCTTATGGTGTATACAATGGGATGTCAGATGGTGTTGGCAATCTGACGAGATCCTCAATATGCCACAAGTAAACCGAACGAATCATCAACCAAGAAAACTCTCAATAACATTGTGTATGCACGGTGCAATTATTTTAAGCTCAATATGTTCAAACAGATATCAGGATGTAAGAACAATTTACATTCCTAGTAATTTAGCAGATATATATGGTGTAAGGAATTTTAAACACACCATCTGGGTGATGTTGGGAAACAAGTGCCATGGGATTTGGAACTATTGTCAATGATGGAGGTTTGCATGATCGACACTATACCGCTAGACAAATTAAGTTATTTTTAAGTCAAAAACAACATTAAATGCTGTAAACCTCTTTAGATTGTATATTCCCAAACCACCGACTAACAAAACAATTTCAGGTCGTTTATAAAAACTAATAATATTTGCCAAATGATCCATATTTAATTGTAATGGAAACTACGTTTCACACTTGTATGTGTTTTTCTGTTGTTTCCAGATATCCCTTTCAAAGGATATTCTAACTAAGGTTCCTAAACTATAGCCCATGATTACACACTGTGATTGATTGATATCAAGATCAATATGGTAAAATGAATAGAATTTTTGTTATCAGAACTGATAACCTATTCTATGTCGGATCTCAGATCAAAATAGACAACCAGACGAAAGGAAGTCAGACGACTAATAATCAATATGTCATCAGAGTTGACCGCTCAGCGGATCTGTTCTCTATCAGTTTGGTAAGACTGGATAACTAGATAGATTATTCATCACGTATGGCAGCAATAACTATATAGGTTTCTTGCAACTCTAGTTCGGTGTAACGTCAGTTTATCCTTTGACACGAAATACAACTATCCAATGGCCATAACTAATGCGACCGACTATTCCATTGGTTTTTCAAAATGGTGTCACCTGTCACGTGTTGTTTAACAATTATATGCTGAAGACTATGACGCTCAAGACTATATACCATTGAGTGTGTGTCTGATTAGGCTCAATCCGACCAATGAAAGAGGTTGAGGCAGTTTTTGATAGATAAAAAAAGACTTCATGAAAGCCAAAACTTCAGATTTTGGTAAGACTCAACATTGACACTTGGAAAACTCAGCGTAGACACCTGCTTATTTCTGGAAAATCATTATCATACATACCTTTTTAGCGGAAAAAATGTTTTGAAATAGTTTCCAAAAGACAAATTGCGTAGTTTTTATATGATATGTTTATAGACACAACAAAAATTATTTCAAGTTTAATTATTGTTCTCAAAATCGATCCATGCCTTCATTTGGCTGCAATATTGAGAGTTTTATATATTTCACTGTTCCATATGAGAGCCAGGATGGTGGCTAAGGGAGATATCTTAGTACTCAATTCATAAAATTTCTTATCCTCATTCTAGGTGGATGAGTGTGTTCGGCATTCAAGGTCTAACGGCAGCTTTATGGCACCCTCCATAATCTCACTGTATCCTCTACAATCTCACTGAACGATCTACAATCTCATCGTACCTCTACAATCTCATTGTACCCTCTACAATCCCACTGTATCCTCTAAAATCTCACTGTACGATCTGCAATCTCACTGTACGATCTACAATCTCACTGTACCTCTACAATCAATCAATCCTCTACAATCATACTATACCACAAAATTGCGCATTGCATTGGTATTATCTAATAAAACCGGTCTGGCTCTCTGATGGTACAATACAATGTACTTGGTACCTGCGTTTTATAAGACTTTTGCCTGTTTTCCGATAACGAGTCGCGAGATAAACAGTGGACCTAGTTTGTGAGTAATACAAGAGGGTCTATATCTGATAATACACTCTCTGACGCCTCTAGACTACAGCGTGTGGACGAAGAACAACGTATCCTTATCTCGTGTATGGTCCTGCATGCATATATAATAATCGACAAGAGGCGGTCTCTCGAACCCGAACTTATCTACCGACTATCGGTCATCCAATTCCTCCAGTCAACTGTTTCCCTATCCCACATTAAATTAACAAGCACTGTTTGTGGTGCCATTTGTGGTGCTATCGTAGGGTTAAATCCATTCATTCTTAGGGGCTGTCTTCTTCTTCGAAAAGCGTATTATACCCCTTAGACCGTCGAATACCAATCACATCGTAATTCCAATACTTTCACAAACCATTAGGATACAGAAATGCATTTGGTATTTTTCATTATTATTTGATAATTTATTTGACCTCACGTCCCTGACAATATAAACATCCTGCAACCTGCCTACAAGCATTTTGTACACCGTTACAGGTGCCAGGAAAATGGCGTCAATCGCTTCCTCCAGAACCCATGTTACGTTAACGGTAAAACCTGGAAATCAATACAAAATCTCTGTTACCATACAGCATCAATTGCGCTATGGTACATCCTCTGTTGCGTCCAGATCCTATAACAACAGAAACTGCACTGTATCGGAAAACAGTTGTACATTCAAGCTATGTGACGTCCTAGTTTAGTGCATAGCGATGTACACTATTTTAGAAATAATGCATGCCTCATAGTGGTATATCATGAAATTCAGTAAAATTTGGTAGAAGGCTTTATATTTGTTGAAGGTAATAAAAGAACGGTATGTCAATAACGGTTTCTCTTATTTCCTTATCTTCCGTAAATTCAAGATTGGCATTTGTGTCACTTCGTCTGAAAAACGTTAACAACACTTACAGTTTTTTCATTAATATTTTGTGTATGTTATTTCGATTTACAAGAAAAATAAATAAAAATAAATCAATTATGTTTTTTAATTAAACTACAAGTAATATGTGTCTATAGATTGTTAATTATTCTTGTTTGTATTAGCATTCCGTGTTTAACAGCTGACGGGTAGATCTTTGGCTGGAAATCCCAATGGCCCCATAAGAAAACAGTATTATTTAAGATTAGCTGGCGTCAGGCAAAAATAATCTAAAAAACAAATATGTTATGAGAAACACATAAGTTAAATCAATTAACATATGTTTCTTTTTTGAAGCGAGATCATGAAAAAAGTGTGTATTTCTATAACTAAAATGCAGATATAAATTGCCACATCGCCACAAATCAGAGCTACAAATGTAGCAGCTGCAACATTCGTTAGCATTGATATTCATGTTGTTCAATTGCCAACGTAGGCGTTAAACTACACGTCATGTTGATATCAACGATGAACAGGGGCATGCATTTACAGGTTAGAAAATGTCAACATAAGACTGATGGGGGTATGATTTATTAATGAACTCATAAAACTAAATCATTGAGGAATAACTGTAATATAAATCGATGATTACTTATGTCCATCAAGCCGCTTTATTCTCGTGATTAATATTTAAAACCAGATCAAGGGCAACAGGAAAGGCATTGTTGACTTGATTTATTACTACACTGTAATGTTACGCATGGATTCATTTTTTTCTTGGCTCAATCTACATGTATACCTACATAAAGTTTCAAACACTTTAATATTGCTGAACTTATCGCATTTGTAATAATATTGCCTACTTTTGACTATAACCTATTCAGCACAAGCGGGTGTGAGGAAAACAATAAACTGAGCCCCAAAAACTTCAGTTTCAGAACCAATTTCAAATGAATATGTTTACAAGAAATTGTCTGGAAGAAATAATTCTGTTCTTAAAGTGCTCGCTTTGTATTGAATGTTTACTCAAGATTTATTAACTCGCCAGACGACTGCATTGCCGACAATTGGTAGAAAACTATGATGGAAATTCCTAACTAAATCTCTTCGGTTGCCGACAAACTGTCCTTTTATACTAAGGTTTCGAATGACGGCCTTTGTGTATATAAATCTGAACAGTTTCGACCAAAACACACCTGAATGGGCCCGGAGCGGCATATGACCGGATGAAATAAAGTTGAAACCTAACGGAAAGAAGAACATTTCCTGTCGTGCAAAAATATCCTGTGGTCGAAGTTTAAATATTTCATCTACGGTTTTCTATACTTTCCTGTGTTGCCAATGTCCATTGATGTGTGCTTCGAAACGTTTACGGCTATTTGGTTAATTGCATTTTTGATGGAAGTCTGTAGAATAATTTACTTCGGATTTGTCATTGGACAGAAAGGGTTGTCGACGCGTGATAACATCACAAGAATTAAATGAATGTGTGTTAGACCCATAAATATTTCCGAAAATGCATCGCATTGTCCGAGTGATGTCGTCCAATTAGCACAGACAATTCATTAGCTGAGCCAGGCGGGATTCTGATGAACCCAAAGTCTGTTATTAAATGTGTATGACATTTCTATATGGACTTATCCACTTTTTGTGTATTGCTGTGGTGTCTCTTAAGTTTCACATAGAACATAAAAATCAAATGTTGATTTATATATATTTGAAGATACAGCTTCCAGTAGTATTCAATTAAATACAACAATTGCATTTAAGAGACATCTGAAACATTGATTAACATATCAAAACATAGCCACTTGTAACAGCCGCTGTCTGGATAAAAAACATACAGTGCAAACAAGTGTCGGAAAACGAGCAAGAAATGTGCAGCTGGTTATTGCTTTCACCATTCTATGGATCAATCACCAATACTCTATGTATTATTTGCATCGATGACAAATTCGTAAATCACTATTTTTTCACATAAAATGGAAACCTTACAAAGTCATTAGAGAAAGACATTTAAAAGCAAAATTAAAAACCAAGAAGAGTTATTCAATAGCCTTGAAATTTGCTGGTATGTATTTTTGTCCATTGTTATGGTGTCGTTATTACTACAGATTGTGTGGAAACTCTTACTCAGCCGTTTTAGCAGAATGCACTGCATTGATACATTATAAGCCAGTTAGATGGCTTGTGTTTTAACTCTTGTGGAATTGGCGTGACCGGATCGATAATTAGCAGAACGAGGCTAGTATCTATTATTGTGTTTCCGGTTTGTAAGGCATCTAACTTACTTACCACAAAATGCTAGGTCTGGGCCATTTGTTTCGTCGGTTACTGACAGACCACATGTGGATTTCAGCAGGGCGTGTAGTTAAACTGTGCTTTGGGGATCAGAAGGTGCTTCATCAATATCGTGTGTGAAGTCACCCGACCCTCTCTACTCCAAACCTGATTGAAAAGTTACAGCGCTGCATCCCATTGTTCCTGACCTCCTGATGTATCGCTTGACAGTCACGGAAAACACTCTGTGGTTCATAGGAAGTACTGTCTTTAGCTAGTTAAGACATAGTTCTTTTTAAATCAAGTTAGATCTTCTGTCAAGCAAACAGCCTTGAATGCCAGTCAACTGTACCTTTTAAATATGTATTAGGTGACTGGTGTATTTAAGGTTTGTGAAGATCAAGTATATCGGACGGAGCTATTATCGAGTAAATCGTTGCCTATTTATATTTGAGCCAATGTACCAGTTAAGGTTTACAGACCTTTATGATATGTAATACAAGCTTACATATTAATCATGTATTATTTCAGAAGTGCCCAGGAAATTCTTCTAATAACTCGTTTAGTTGGCTCGGACAAGGATTCGGTGTCGGGAGAGGAATTCAGCATGTGCACGAATAACTGTTTCAACTGAGGAGCAGGGACATGGATTGGGAGCATAGAAAAATAAAAAATAAAAAATAAAAAAATAAATAACAACAGTATGGTATTTTGATGACATTTTAGGTGCAATACCTGTAGCTCACTACGTTTAGTGATAGGGTGTAACCTAGACAACTTACATCCGGGTTCTGGCTGTCATTTATTTTCAAATATAAATTCTACAAAACTTGTAGCTCTATATGACTTCATTTTGACAGTTGTGTCAAGGCTATTTTCAATTATGAACATTGTTGACGGAAGGCTTTTTTCCCCCAAAAGAAATGAAGCTCATTTATTTAACGCAGATTTGGCGGTTAACTTCGTAATGTATGGTATTTATATGACGACACTGAACTCTACACCAGCTCCGCCAACACAATAAGATTATTTGAAGTCTTGCCTTTAAAAAGTTGGAATCAATATGGTCCTCTAATTCTAAGTTAGGACCCCATTCCGCCATTTACCTCTGTGTTAATTGTAAAGGCTATCACTTTCATTTATTTGCTGAAACAAAAACCAACACAAAAGAACAGAACAAAAACAAAAATGTAAAGCAAAATGAAAAGAGAAGAAAAAAATTGCATATTGTCCAGATTTGCCGCAATCTTGACTTGAGGTACCATAGGGCTGTCACGCCAGCTGGAGACCGTCAGGCTCGCGGAAAATGTTGACGACACCTTTGGAGGCAGCCAATCGATGGAGAATCTAAATAGTCTACTTTGATGCGATATTTCCAGCGATGAAACACAGACAAAGTTATATCAAAAATCCTTAAGGCGGCGTCAAAACATCACTGGGGTTGATATGTTAACAGAACGACACACTTTAGGGCAATATGTAGGTATAGTCAACATTATTTTCTTTCAGGATGACAGTCGCATAAGCTATTCTTTTA
>JAVFBW010194975.1:0-10153 GCA_034783835.1 Mopalia ciliata
TTTTTCGTAAATATTCTTTTCTTACGTAACTTAAGAAGTTTCTTGCAAATGTGCCAAACAGGGTGGTTCAGGACGTTTAAAAGTAGTAAAAGTCCTTTAAAACAAAAAAGTAAAACAATTGTAACATACCGTTTTATAGGCTTAATTTCTGTATCGTATATTGTATAATGGTGATACTAAACTAGGAGTGTTTGTCTGTTCGGGGTTTAACACCGTACTAAGCGGCATACCACAGTATGTCCTACCAATAGGTGAAGATAATGTCCCTCGACACCACATAAAAGATATCGCAAACAGATAAGCTTCATGTTGCCCCTTAACCCCGAAGGCTAGCAGGGCATCAGAAAGCTCGCTCCCCTCTGCTCGCGCTAAACTAGGACAAACATTTAAGCAAAATAAAATTTGAACAGTGATGCTAAAAAAATGGCAATATAAGACGTAAAAAGTTGATGAGTGCATGATTTAACCAAATTGCTTCATCAACTCATTGTCCCATTGTGCCTTTCACACTTATGCTAAGCTGAGTGTTTGGAAGATTCTGTTACTTCGAGTCTTGGATTATGCAAAACACTACTTCTGGTTTTATCAGTAAGATGGTGGAAGTAAAGTCAATATTAACAGTAACCTTGAAGCATAGCCATAGAACGTTGATTAAGGTATTTCCGTGGGTTTTATAACTACAACTCGCTCCAAGTGGGTTTATTTAAAAAATTTACACAATCGATTTCCCAATAAGAGGGCCTCGAGGCTATATTTCGCAAATTTAGAACCATTTTTTTTTTTGTAGTGTGTAATTTTAGACAAAGGCAAGAGAATGTTCAAATAAACATTATTTGCCTCAAGAATGGGATGTACTTTTCAAAAAGGAAGTGGTTTTCACTGCAGCCGTTATAATGCTAAGCTGCTGTCTAGATTGTTCAAAATAACTTAGAAGACCGATAAAGTGGAGTGGCTCATTTGGGGTGATGTCTCCCGGGCTATTCCATGGCGAGTGACCCGGACAATTACTTAACTCATCAATTTTCTCCTTAAACAATATGAGAAAAGGATTTCAAAGGCTAGACTCATAATTTTTAAAAAAACCAAAATAATGTTCTGTCGAATCAGTATTTTAGCTTCTGTTAACTGCTACTTATATAAGATCCATGTCGACTTTATTAAACGTATAACTATACGAATTACACTAACAAGAGGAATTTGTTAAAGGTGGTTCTCAAGGGTATTACACTTACAAGAGGAATTTGTTAAAGGTATTACTGAATGGTATTACACTTACAAAAGGACTTTGTTTAGCGAATTCCTCAAGGGTATTACACTTACATAAGGACTTTGTTTAGCGAATTAATCAAGTGTATTACACTAACAAGAGGACTTTGTTAAAGGTAGTACTCAAGGGTAATACACTTACAAAATGACTTTGTTTAGCGAATTCATCAAGTGTATTACACTAACAAGAGGAATTTGTTAAAGGTAGTACTCAAGGATATTACACTTGCAAAAAGACTTTGTTTAGCGAATTCCTCAAGGGTATTACACTGACAAGAGAAATCTGTTAAAGGTAGTACTCAAGGGTATAACACTTACAAAAGGAATTTATTTAACGTGGTTCTTGGGGGGTATAATATTAACCAGAGGATTCTGTTCCATGATTTACTCAAGGGCATTACACATGCATGTATACGATGACGAAGAAGACATCTCACAGCATTCACCTCACCGGAAAATACTAAATACTACTAGATTAAACTTATTTTGTTGGCAGAATAACATACTGAGACCAGAGTTTTTTTCAGGAATTTCAATATTTTGTTCTTGGCATACTTCAGTGTTTGTTAGAGTTTGGAACTCATGCTAAAGGTAGGCGGGATGGCAGCTTTGAATTCGTGATGAGTGGGACTACCGTGCAACACTTATTGCAATATTTATCCCACACAACAAAACAAACCTGTGTGGGATTGATTTTAGTCAATCCAAAGTCTGCCTTCTCTGCATGTTGTAGCCGTCATATATCATCTAGCTTTTGAACGCAGTTTGCAACTTTAGGACCGCGCCAACATGTGCTTCTCGGGAAATCGTTTGGCGGAGTCACAGCTTCCGGAAAATCCAACTTTTTAAGATGTGTAATGTGAGTCGATACAGAAAGGAACAAATGTTTGGATTTAAGAATAATTTAATTTGTTAGTAACTCAAAAAACGAAATGCCTTGATATGCAAATTCTCGGTTTATACTGTTTTTATTTGGATGAAGACGACCACACAAACTACTGTAATGTACCTGATCACTAAACTAGATGGTCCTGGTTTAGGACCAAGCTACCTAAAGACAATGCCATGGAGGTAAGATGGCGACGGATTAAATGAAATGCTTTCTCTGCGTACTCCTTGAGATTCTCGCTATACATGGCGTGAAACAAAATGTCATGTCTCTCAATTAATTTTTTTTGTCGAGGCACTTCGCTAGTCTTCTGTTTTCGTTGCCATCGTAAAAGCCATGTAGGAAACATCGACCATTCGCAGGGTGAACAAGTCTCCGATCTATTATGAGCAGTCTGGAAACCGCTGATAAATTTACTTTCTACATTTCTTAAAATTAGCACTCGCTGTTTTTTTTTCTATTCACATAGAGCTTAACATGAAAAAATGAATAGCGCCATACTTAATCTTTCAAAAAAATTATGACCGAGCGGTGTTAATATAGGCAATGCGCCTGTTCAGCGATAACGTTTTCATCTGATGGTGAAGTAAAAAGACTATTCAAACCCGAAAACCAATTCCCTTTTTTGTTGTGATTTTACAACAACAAAAATTGTTTCTCGGATTTGCATGCCATTTGGAATGGGTTCAGGTCGATCTAATTATATATATTTGCTCGTCTTTTCATCCAATGAAGCACAAATCCCACTTCAAATAATTGCACCTTTTGCCTCCTTGGAATGCTTTTTGAACAGTCAATGCTATAACCGTCTCAAACTGTGAGGATGAGGCGAACACTCAATAAAACGCCTGCAACACCTTTCTCGAGACGGAAGCTCTTAACAAATGGGGATGACGACCATAATTGACTTCCTGTAGAGACGAAACCTGTAATGACGTCTTATTTTTAAGTTCTTGTTGAAGAATGGGGATGTTACTGGAGTGATATGACAATGTTCACGCTGGTCACCGGTGGTATTGAAACCGTGGTCGCGGTGTTACTCAGTGGGATTGGTTTTCTGTCAGAAACCAGTAGGCCTACTTCTGTTTTGGCACATTAATACATTCGCGAGGGAATGCCTAAATTGACAGATTTTACCATACATTTTTTTCATAACCAGACAAAAGCGTGTTATGAAGCGAGTCAATATACACCTTTCCAATATAAAGTCAACAGATGGCAGAGATGCGTTTTTATCAGATTTAGTGTCACTTCCTTGATGGTCTGTCAGCATTAATGAGTAGTGCGGTTATGGCGCATAAATACACGTGTGATGGAATGTTTAAAGATACTTATAGATAATCACTGTTCGCGTTTTTAATACTTACTTTAACTAGATTGTGTGCTACACATATAACTATCAAATATATTCATTAGTCTAATCTCGTCGTAATGTGAATGAAATAATCTAAAGTAGTAAGCAGTAAATTTGATATTGTTCGTTTCCGTGGTGTGTTTTGTCGTAATTCAGGAAATTTCGCCTATTCTTCGCAGCTGAGATTGTTAAATTTAACCATGCATTTATTCTTATTAGGCTATTCGAATATTTTACCACATATTGATTTCATAACAAGAAATATTGGAAATTCAAATTTTATAAACATCATGTCAGCAACCCCTTTATGGGTGAAGTTTTATGTAAAGTGGACAATCAAACAAACAAACAAATCTGTTAGACACACCCATAAATATGCCAATCAGCGCTGCATAACATCTAGGACCTATCATCAGTCCGGGAGAAATGATATCCTTCATTTTGTTTCTCATTCGAGTTCATCTAACTGATTTTAAAAAAATATTCCATTATCATTCCATTAAAATTACTGTAAATTATCTTGTCATGCCTCTAGGGAAGTGCATTTCAAATTTGGAAAAACATTAGCGGCAGTGTTAAATGACTCCATATTAAACTCCGATTAAACTTATATATAAACGCATTGCGTAATATCCCATTTTGCACGTCACGAATATTTTATAGAACTGCAATTAAATATTCTACCATAATATTGCAGCTAACGTTTAACAATGGCGGCAATGTAATCGGAAAGGTACAAAGCCAAAACAATCCCTCCGAGTCAAAAGAACATCCACTAAATCAAGTTGTTTAGATTCTCTCGGGTCAATGCCCGATTCAATTGACTTTAGGGCAGCCATCTGCGTTAAAAGTTTCTAGCAATTTTTCACCATGGACGCTGTTGTGTCCTTGATCAGATTCGTGCTATTGAAATAAAAGCGAGCAATAGATCACGCCTTGACAATTACAGATGTTGTCATTTTGCTGAGCCTTCTGTCTAACTTTTGACATTATCGACTTTATTCTTACCAAGCCAATTCACCTAGTTGTCATTCTGTGACATTCAGGATTATGAATCACGCTTATATATTTGCTGGTCTATAAAACATTGAAATAAAAAAAACTGTTTACTCAAAAAGAAAACAAAAAGCAAAAATCTTATATAATCTGCATACGTTGGGGGGAAAAAAACGTTAAGTATTTCGTGAAAAAGCGGTACACTGGGTATTTGAATGGCTATGGTATTCCAACAGTACCACTACAAGGAGATGTCGCTACCTTATAATGTAATGATTCCTCCTCTGCCTTTAGAACAGTATGATCAAAGAAGTGTCTTGCAAATGAGCCCTTTTTTCTTTAAGACAAAACGACATTGGGTGCAAAAGACCAACACATCTTAATGTACTTCCGGATGCTTTGATATGACCACGTGGACCTAACTCGCCTTCCTCTCCCCCACCACTCCCCCTCCCCTCGTCCATTACCAACTGATCAGAAGTCTCCAGATTATTTAGATAAAATGTCATTGTTTTGCCAAGCGGAAGCCGACGGCACCGTCCAATGGATATGAACTTAATTTTCGATGACCGCAGTCGTATTCTTGCGAAGGTTTAAATAGTGGGCGAAACTAAAGACAGCACTCATACGCTATGCCAGACCATGGCATATTAATTTCCGCTATTATTTCAGGTGACGTTTGCCACATCAGCAAATAAAAGAAGTGAAAAACAAGATGGCTTGCGTGCATCTACTAGTCATTGACATGACGTAGACGATTCTATTTTAGAATGTGGTGACCTGTCACGCTTTGAATGTTGTCAGGCCTTACCATTATTCAGGATGTTTCGTTGACTTTCTGTCAATTAACATGTAGATGATGACTTTAAGGTTTATTTGATGAATCAACTGTAAAATAAAAATTGTTTTTTTTTGATGAAACGATAGTTTTCTCTAAAGATTTACTTGGCAAGGCAAGAATTTGACATGACCTTTAGCGTCATCAGTGCATTTGTCCCGTGAGGGAGCGGGTGGGCCATAGCCCTGCAGAATACTCCCTCGGTCGATCGTAAGAGGCGAGAAAAGAGGTTGCTTTCGGTTACCCTGGTGTTCGCAGAGCTAAAGGGTAATGCGAAACAGATTTGTTTGTGATGTCCTGTATTTGTGTCCGTCGTCATATAAGTGAAATGCCCTTGAGTACGACGTTAAACGCCAATCAAACAAACAGACAAACATAACACTCACCTATGATTTAATAACTATAATTTGACAATTTACAACGTTTGGCACATAGCGAACAAATGAAAACAAGCACAGAAAACTGTACTGCATCTTCTAAATAAGAACTTGCGATGAATGAAAAAGTTTTTGTACGATATTAAACAAATATTAAAGTTCAATACGTTTCCCTGATCTGGACATAGATAGACTGGTCAGATGGCTAGCAGCTGTTTGCTTTATGAACAATGTTATCTTATAACAAAACAAAACTTATTCAGAATAAGTTACCGGTAGAGAATTTCAGTCCAACTAATTTCACAAGAATATAACAAAAAACTAACAAAATATTACCTCGAACATTTATTTCGTGTTCTAAGTCGCTGTAGCTCAGTGTTGCTGTTTTTGGTTCCCTTGTATTTCGTACATGGACTCAGAACATCACAATGCACAGAGACGATCGTCATCATCACTGATTAATTATCGTGTTCACTGTGGGATGAAATTATCATTGCAACATTCGCAATCAAATACTGATTTGTTTAGGGGATATTTCGTAACCAATCCAGACGAGTTATTGATATAGTGTCTTACAGTGGCCAAAACCTCTCATTTGTTATTTACAGTCGACCCTCATAATTACTCAAACAATCGAGTTTTCAAAATGTGTTTCATTTTAATTCTATAAATTAACAATTCTGTTAAATAAATAATCACTAATATATCCAATAATATTTATCTTCATTTCTACTGGGTTTTTTTGTTTGTTATTTTTTGGTTAATTTATTCTTCGTTAGCATTATCAATTTAAATGCTCACTCTGTCATTTGGTTTGAAACGATTTCACAACCCACATCGAGAAGTCACCAGTTAATAACTCGAGGACTTGAATCCATACAAAGAGTGTTTATTATAATTTGAATGACCCAAGGGCTTAGCTTGAAAGAAGCTAATTTTTCTTCTGATCAACATGTGCTCTCCTATTAGCTACAATTAATATCCATTCAAAAGGGACACCAAAAAGCAACATTTAATTTAAAAAAATAACACAAATTAAAACATGTATAACTTGTGGTAAACCTGTGTAATTTTGCTCTGCCTTTCATACATCGGATTTTAGTTAAGCTATAACGATTGTTCGTATTAGACATACGACTCTTCGTATTAGCTATACGACTGTTCGTATAAGCCATAATAACTGTTCGTATTAGCTATACGACTGTATGTATAAGCAATAGCACCTGTTCGTATTAGCCATAACGATGGTTCATATAAGCCATACGACTGTTCGTATTAGCCATACGACTGTTCGTATAAGCCATAACCATTTTTCGTATATGCCATAACGACTGTTTGTATAAACCATAACGACTGTTCTTATTAGCCATTAAGACTGTTCCTATAAGCCATAACGACTTTTCCTATTAACCATAACGATTGTTCGTATAAATTACAACAACTGTTGGTATAAACCATCACGACTGTTCGTATCAGCCATAACGATTGTTCGTATTAACCATAACAACTGTTCGTATAAACCATCACGACTGTTCGATAAGCCATAACGATTGTTCGTATAAACCATCACGACTGTTCGTATGAGCCCTAACGATTGTTCGTATAAACCATCACGACTGTTCGTATAAACCATAAAGATTTTTCGTATATACCATATTGGCTGTTCGTATAAGCCATAACGGCTGTTTGTATAAGCCATAACGGCTCTTCCTATGAACCATAACGACTGTTTGTATATACCATAACGGCTGTTCGTATAAACCATAACGGCTGCTCGTATAAACAATAACGATTGTTCGTATAAACAATAGCAACTGTTCGTATAAACCATCACGACTGTTTGTATATACCATAACGGCTGTTAACAACTGTTCGTATAAACCATAACGACTGCTCGTATAAACCATAGCGACTGGTCGTATATACAATAACGGTTGTTCGTATGACCCATAACTGATGTTCGTATAAGCAATAATGTCTGTTCGTATCAGACATAACGATTGTTCGTAAAAACCATAACGGCTATTCGTATGAGTCATTCGACTGTTCGTATAAGGCATACGACTGTTCGTTTTAACTATAAACTGTTCGTATTAGCTATAACTGTTCATATTAGCCATAACGACTGTTCGTATAAGCCATACAAATTGTACGTACATGTATAAGCCATAACGATTGTTCGTATTAGCCATACGACTGTTCGTATTAGCCATAACGATTGTTCGTATTAGCCATAACGATTGTTCGTATTAGCCATACGACTGTTCGCATTAGCCATAACGATTGTTCGTATTAGCCATACTACTGTTCGTATAAGCCATAACGACTGTTCCTATAAGCCATAACGACTGTTCGTATAAACCATAACGATTGTTCGTATTGACATTGGCAAGGATAACAGCATAAGTTATCTGAAGACATAAAACTGATGATATAAGAAAAAAGCGGTAACAAGTTTTGAACAAACAAGATATGACCCACATGGAGAAGAATGCTATGTGTAAGGGTCAAAGTGATATGCTATATAGTAATTGGGCTATGATCCAGTCAAGATATGACAGACGACAG
Organism: Mopalia ciliata; assembly: GCA_034783835.1. Taxonomy (NCBI): domain Eukaryota; kingdom Metazoa; phylum Mollusca; class Polyplacophora; order Chitonida; family Mopaliidae; genus Mopalia; species Mopalia ciliata. The sequence goes on from JAVFBW010194975.1 coordinate 8,289, forward strand.
ATTTGCACATTTAAAGTAGAGATTTACATTAAAAGCTTTACCTTGCACATTTTCATACATATGGAGAAGAATGTTGTGTGTAAGTGGTTTGCTACATAGTGAGTTATGGTACGAACACGATATGTTGTTCATAAATTTGGGTCGAGATTTGCATAAATTAGCGGGAAAAGTTTAACGTTGCACATGTCCATATTGTGAATAGTGAAATATAGAAATATGGATAAAACATATATATTTAAAAAACAAGATTGCATATGTATGTTATCACAGCCACGCACATGGCTACCATTGAATGCCTTCAGCTTATACCAAGGATTCAATTTCATTTCCCATTTGTACCGAATTCAAATTGTCTATAAAGACAAACCTTCCTCGAATGGTTTGGTTTGTTTTATATGTTAAAAACAAGTGATTCCAATAGTTCCCGGTGCTTTCAGATTGATTTCATCTACCCTACTTATACAGGATAACTCGCCTCACCTTTGAAATGCAGCCCCGTGACCCAGACTATTGTCCTGTCTATCAAGTCACGTGACCTGCTATACGTCACACAATTCTCTCCACTTCCGGGTATCTCCTATATTCTATCTAGCTCTAACATATTCTTAAAGGTACACATGATTTCGTCTATTGACGCATCTGACCGTTGGATACAGCTGTGAGATTTAAATTAATTTGTATCTTGCAACAATACTGCTGTGAAAGATGAGTATTCATAACATAATGCCGTAATTTGGGGCGAGGTACCACGAAGTCCAGTAGATGGAAGCGAGACATAACATGCTCTAATACTGTCGAACCTCTTCAATGAACCACATTGGTTTCAAGCCAACTATCAACTTAGAGTATTATACAGGAAGTAAGCTGAGAATGCTGGCTGCTTTCTATGTAGTTTATTCTCAGTTTTCCATCACAGAGGTTTAGCAAAGTCTAAATAGATTTACAATTTTCGGTATTTGTACATTTTGTGCGTGTTGTAATTGCAAGATTACATTGACAGCAGATGTCTGAACCATTCACAGTTGATTCCAATGAGGTTATATCGAAACCTAGAAGCAGTTAGGAACATAAATACATTTATACTGCTAATGATCTACTACATTTGATTGGATTAGTCAACCAAAACAGAACATCAAGAATTGCCGCCACATAACTAATATATGTATGTATGTATGAACATCAAGAATCAGTCCAGCGTTCTTCCAGTTGGACATTCTGGCTTAGGCAGGTCAACTTTACAGCATTTTGAAATCACTTCTTATTTTATGGCTACTGTCAATCTGTCTTGGAACACACGGCCGTCATATATGTGAAAGGGTGTTGAACACCAATCAATCAATCAATCTGTCAGTATGTACAATTGATAACTAACTACATGTACATCACTTGAGATATTTCTATAGCCGATAAGGAGTATACTATAAATAATTGACGTTTCCCAAAAGCTATATGGGTGGATTTGTATGACCGTGCTACAGGCTATTTTGTCCTTAGCCGCAGGGAAAATGGCACAGGAGCTTGGAGAACGATCGTAAAAGTCCTTACACCCCGAGAGAAAGGTCTATATCGAAAACATTACCGATGGAGCCTCGGTGTGTGGGAATTTATTCCCTTTAACATTAAAAAAAAAATGTTTCGTCTTGGGTTGATCTTTGTTTATTTCCGAGAGACATTAACGCCAAGCGCTTCTGTATTATTACTTTGATTACATCCACATCGAACCGACCATCGACGCCGCAAACACGGTCATTAAAATTGATCATAACGATTATTATTGTCATTCAAAAATACATGGTTTTTGAAAAAAATGTGGTTGAATCAGTGTTCGTGTCGACTTAAAAAGTTCTTCATGGAAACAGTCAAAT
>JAVFBW010194986.1:0-19623 GCA_034783835.1 Mopalia ciliata
GAGAGTTGTTTGACACGAAGGTAATTTGAAACTAATCTGCTCCACTATCCCTGAAATTTGAGGGCAATAAAATATTTTAGAAATCATTTTGGAACATACTTTCTTGGTCTTTCCTATTTGGGAGCCACCCCTCGGTAAGTGTTCAACGAACAGGACACAATTTTTTTAGCGAGGTAAGATGCCCTACAGTTTCAATATTATTATATTTGTTTTATTGAGAGGCAGGCCTTTTTTCTTAAAGTATCGTAAGGCATGACGTCCTATCTATACTGACAGATAATACAAGTCTAACGGATACGTATTCGCATGTAGTTTATACTTTGTGTCGAACTGACAACAGAGGTCAGCACGAGGAAATTCAGAACTCCGGTGAGGTCAGCACGAGGGAATTCAGAACTCCCGTGAGGTCAGCGCGAGGGTGTTCTGCCCTCAGAACACCGGTGAGATCAGCACGAGGGAATTCAGAACTCCAGTGAGGTCGATGAGGTGAGCACGAGGGAATCCAAAACTCCAGTGAGGTCAGTACGGTCAGTACGAGGGAATTCAGAACTCCGGTGAGGTTGGTGAGGTCAGTACGAGGGAATTCAGAACACCGGCTGAGCAATGTAAATACGAGATATTTCATAACACTAGCGAGGTTTGAAACCCCCTTTAATATATGTATCTAAATTTATAGCCGTTAACCTGTTTATACCCGAGAATTTAAACAAATTCCAGAATACTTACCTTGAAATGCCATTACTAAAATTGGTGTTTGAACTATACAGCCCACATGTTTCACGTCGATTAGGATGTTAAAGACAAGATGATGCAAAAATATATGCATATGATAAATACAATGATAATGAGATGGGAAAAATATCCGGTAAAACAAATCACTCTTGGCCAAGTCTCACTTTAGGATACTACTATTCGGGCATAATTACATAGATGCCTCTATATAATATTTAATGTACATGTATGTCACATATTCAATATCTTCCATTCGGTAATTTGGCTTCTCTCAGAAATGTTGACAAACTTCTATTTATATTAGAGAGTGGCATAAGTCTCTCTTGTAGAACGCCTGATGCTGGCGTCATATTGTTCGATTTTCTGTAGGTTACCTCACTCATATAGTGATACAGTGCATCTTGAACATTCTCTTGGACAAGCGATTTTGTGATGAATCCGCCTAATGTCATCGTTATGATCCAAATGTAGCACCGATTTGACTAACGATGGGGTACACTGTCGTTGAGTGAATTCCAATAACAGATTGTACATCGTTACAAGACTTCTGAATCCAACGTTTGCGCTTGTCTGGAAAAGAAAGCCAGATCATATATATTAATGTAAATGTATAATAAAATCAATAAATTTTGTCGTCTAATTAAAACAAAAGAGAGTTTGTGGATTAAATGGTTTGCTCATATTTAAATTTGTGCTGGTTTGTTTGATTCGGGTCTTACGCTGTACTTAAGGTTATGTGACTCACATGACTGCGTGCCACAACCCGATGGGCGGAGGAAACCAATACCATGATGATACCATTGCCAATACACAAAGACAACACAGGACCTAATACAAAAACATCACAACAAAGGATCGGCTTTCTGTTGTCTTGTCCCTAAGCCCTAAGAGCACCACGGCAACAGAAAGGTCAATCTAACTTTGTTTTGTTGCTAGTTTCAAAGTGTGTGATACAAAGTTTACATTTAAAGCATAGTGGAGTAAACGTTAGATATATAAATGTTTGTGTTAGCTTAAGTTATTGATTGAACGCTTTTGAGGGTGAGATATACAATGGATGTCACTAGCAAGAAATGAAAGCAAAATATGAGACAGTCAGCCAAGCAAAGTTATCTTTTTTGTAAATTAACAATAGTCACGTGATGTCAAACTTTATGTAACAAGACAGATGGTGCGCATGTTCATACAATGTAACATACAACTCCTGTTGCCGCATATTCTCGGTACAGGAATTAAGCCCTAACCAGAAACACATCCCTTAATGTCCAGTCAGTGGTTTTCTCCATAGTACAGGTCATGTTTGGGAAAAATTTAGATTGTTTTGTTAACTTCCCCAGAATTTTATGTTTTGTTGAATGACAAGCAGGGCATATCACTATATAATTGCATTGCTCCTGTAACCGTACTGCTATTCATCCGTTTAATAATTCTTTGTTTGTATTGTGTTTAACGTCGCACTCAAAGTTGTTTCACTCATACGACGATGTTGTGTTTTCATTTTTGGTAACTACTGGAAATCCCCCTGCGCTCTGCCCAGTTACCGACAGGCTCCTGCTTTAGGTCGGTGAGGAGGATTGAGGGTCTCTGGCTTGTGTTGTTTGGTATGTTGAATGGGTTCAGCCATCCAATCAAAATGAACCAAACCGCGAGTGTTTGCTCACACGATGTGTTTTTTTATGTAGAGGTATAAAGAGGTATGTGAACGAGCTTGGCATGAGATACACTGTAATGTGTAGTGAAAGACTGGACTGTGTTCAAGAACAACTGGTCGCAGCTACTAGGTACAAAATGATCCCCAATTATTCAACGTTGAAACAATTGGTGTTTACCCATTTATTCGGACATTTTCCTCCTCTATTTCTAGCTGAGTTCCAGGTTGTGGACGTGAGATTATACAGTGTGGATAAATGACACAAGCAGCACTCGCTATTAAACAGGCGCCACTGATGTAAAGTGACGTCACGTAAGTCTGTGTGACGTCAAACATAAAACCTGCAATAATGAACAGTGGGAAGTTATGTCAATTAACAGATAATGTTCAAGCGACTGTCGTCTATTGCGAATTATAGGGCAATTGAGGTGGACGAGTTTATTTTAGGGCGATGGCCCAAGCTTAGAATTAGGCCTACCTTATGAGACCAAAACTATCGCCTATTGTGAATGTCAGGACGCTTTGCATACTGCCAACTCAAGCTGCTGCATACTTACAGGGGATAAAATAATATTTTATAAATGTTTGGGTTGCGGCAACTTTGACCACATATTCCTGAGGCAATATGGATTACATGATCGCCGCATCGAGCCTCTTTCTATTGTTACTCTGCCCTCACAGGCACCAGTCTTCAAGAGTTAGCTGTTACCTACTACAGGTATTTCCGAGTATTGTCTCGTTACCTCGTCCAATCAGATTGGAGCTTTCAATGACATAGTAAAAGCGTCAGTCTAAACACAATATGGCAACTATGCTACCAATAGATACTGGCACAGCTTAGTCCAATTAAATACCCTGACACCATAGAAGACACGTCCATTCGCAATGGCGCCAGGCTTGTTTGCTGTCGCCACACCTGATTTGTAAACGGGTTTCTGATTGGTTGTTTGTTTCTACAATAATTTAAGGAAATGTTTGCCTATCTAATGGCATGCTCGAAACGTCTTTTACCAAAAACACACATATGACAAAAACTCCAACATCATGAAATATATGGCAGTCAGCACTATGCAAGGCCCCATTTCGATTTTTATTGTAACGTCCTCTGGTATATCCATAACGTTTTCTTACATTTAACACATCCATATAAGATTGGGTTTTAATACTTTGATGTACTTGATTATAGTCTATAACGTGTTGTGAAATATAGCGCATCCAGATTTGGCTGGGTTTTATGTTGGACTTGATATAAAATAAAAAATTCGAGAACGTTTTTTTTTCCTCTTGAAATATAGCGAAACAATAGATTGGATTTTATTTTGGAATTGTTATAGTTTATAACGTTTTTCAAAGTATACCAACGTTTGTTAAGAGATTTCTGGACCGAATTATATTCTCTGATGTGTATCGAAATATAGCGCATCAACATTTGGCTGCGGTTTATCGTGGACTTGATAATAGAGTATAACGTTTTTTTCGAAATATAGCGCTTCCATATTTGGCTGGTCTTTTTGTTACTTGATTATAATCTAAATCGGGTTTCAGCATATAGGGCATCCACAATCGACTGGTATTTGTTCTTAATTTGATTATAATCTATTAGGTTTTTCGAATCAGAGTTCATCCACATTTCAGTTTTAATTGGACTTGATTAAAGTTTATAACATTTAACGAAATATACTGCATCTATATTCGGTAGGGCTTTAGATTTTACTTGGTTAAAGTCTATTATATTTTATAAATAAGGCACGTCCAAATTTTTGTAAACATTTTTGTATGAAGTCGCATTCCCTTGGAACGAATATGGAATGTTCAAATGTTTCCCGAGTTACTTGGTGTGATAAGGTTAAAAGCGAATAATAGGTCTCTTGATTCATAGTATGACCTTTGGACAAATACAGGGTATACAATGCACACAGCGGGACAATAAGGCAGCATGGGAATCTCGTGTTCAAATGAAGTGTCGAATGTAAACCTGTGTCATCGGACACATTGTCTAACCAGTAAATAAGCAAGCATATTTACCTGCGAAGGGGCCACCTGCTAAAGTCCCGAGGCCTTCAAACAGCAGAATGAAGCCATAACCAGCGGAGAAGTGCTTAATCCCTATAAGCTGAGCAAGAATCATGGCTAAGAGTACTCCAAAACAGCCAGAGAAGAACCCAAATAAAATAGCAAAGCAGAGTTGCAAGGCAAAGCTGCCAGTCACGGGCATCAGAAGGACGACAACTCCACTGACCACGAATGCGGAACCGTACAAAGCAGCCGTTTTCCTGACAAAATATTGATCAAAAAAGCCGAATGCAACTCGCCCAAAAACGTTGGCCAATCCCATACCGGACAACAACAAGGCACTTTTAGTGGGATCTATACCCACAGATTCACCATATGCTGGCAAATGAATATACACAATAGATAATCCAAAGCAGACCAATACATTGTTAAGGCACATAGAAAGGTATCCATAATTTTTGAAAACACTGCAGAAAGATAGAGGGACATTCTCCTCGATTTCATCACATTGGGCAGGAGGTTTGGTTTCAAGGATTGGAGAAGGGCGGAATATGGCGGCGCCAACACAGATATTAAGAGACAATCCTCCAAGAATCAAAAGTACTCCCGTCCAGTCATAGCTTTGATAGAGCCAACGTATCAAGGCAGGGAATACAAATTGTCCGAACCCCAGACCTGCAGATGTTATCCCGAGTGCTAGGGGTCTGCGATAATCAAACCAATGTGCCACAGCTGATACCGAACCAAGAAAGCTGAAGCCGCCTCCCATACCTATAAAACAAATGAGAACACTTTCACTATTAGTAATAAATGTAAAATGACTCTAAACTCGCCATCAACATGACCCTACCAAACTTAAATTATGGAATTTTCGTTATTTTGGGATAACACTTTCTTAGTTTGAACAGATTCTAGTTCCGAAAACGCAGGTTGAAACCCGTCAGGACCTTAACCAAATCGACAGCATTAAATGCCTGTCACTTAAAGACCACTTAAGTCATGGTTAGTGTCAATTTGCTTTATGTAATGTCATTTATTGATTTAAATGTATTTATAAGTTAGATACTTCGGATTAAAATAATTTTAATTTTGACGGCCATATAAATAAGTGAATTTAATATTTACATTTAATTTGATAGTGGAAGTTCAGGGTTCGATTCTCTTTAAATCTTTGTATCTTTTTTCTTATTTTTATTACTTTATTATACATTTGGTTTATCTTTACTTCCGACAGGCATTTAAAAGTTTTGAGTAGAATATTCAAATTTGATGCAATCACAGGCTATAGGGGCCTAGATCGGGACAAGGCGATCTTATTCTAATTTCAACTTGACTGTCATGTGGATTAGATTTAGTGTCACGACCAACGTCAGATGTATAAAAGATAGGATTATGACTCACATGGCGACTTTTAACGTTTGTATCTAGCTCTATTAACCATATGTGCAGAAACATGGAGATAAGTGTCTATAACACATTACTACATTGATAACAGGAACTACAAATCAACATATGAAACACAAAGACGAGCCTAGATCTGTGTAACACTCCCATTATTCAGTTCACTTACAAGCTAAATTGAAGGTCCCAATTAAACAATTTGTAATTAATGTGTTCATTATCATAATATGTGGGTGTATAACTGTAAATAAAAGTACTATAGTCTTGTTTTCATTTGAGCCGAAGGGGATCTAGCAAAACATACAGCCATATTTTACTATTACATTGCCGGAGAAATACATATTTTTTTTACAGGAAAGCGCCACGCCGCCGTGTGTTATACTTGCCTACAACAATGCCTAAGGAGAAGTATAAGAAGTAAACGTTTGGGGCGAAGAAACTTAAAATCATTCCCAGACAGGTCATTCCTCCCCCGATCAGCGTTGTTACTCTGTAACCATACCTAGTAACGACCATTCCGGCTATGGCACCTGGAAGAATAACATTAGATTCATTTTATTTTACCTTCACCTATCACTATCTACTGAAGTAAGTAAAATTTAAACATCACACATATAGATTTCAATGGCTGTAAAGGATAGACACAGGGGAACATAAAAGCCCAGTTTAACTACTCTAAATGGATAGTTAAGCTGGAGAATAAACTAATTTTGAGACATTATTTTAACTCAATTCAGACTCCATTTTTTATGTATAAGTATGATAAAAATAAATATTTCGGCATTAAAAAAAAGAAGAACAAAATTAATATGACACTAAAAATACTGAATTGTTCTCAGTAAAAAAACTCAATATTGTGACGTTTATGAACCCCTGAAATCGGAATCAATTTAATTTTATTTGAAACGTTCTGTAGTTGTTCACAACAGAATGTAGTCAACAATACAACACCAAGTGGTTTAAAACAAAGTATATGCACAGTTTGATTAATTGTTCTATCCCATACATATTAAACCATCGTTAACTAAATCATTGGATAGATAGAATGTAATAGTCTAATTCAACAGTTACTCCAACATCGCCACACAAATCTGAAAGTCATCGGTATAAAGCTTTCCAAAGCGTGGAAATTGAAAAAAATATTTGTAACTTTTTTAAATTACGATAAAAATTACCTTAATGTTTGCAATATAGGATAAACTATACGGGGATGGTGATCGCTCAAAACTGTGACCTTTGTGGAATTCTTAATGCTTTTTTATATTGGATATCTTGAGTTAGGTAATACGGTAGCCAAGAAACTGACCCATTTATCTCAGTAAATATATCAGATAAACTTTCTCGATACCTGTAGGACCCGTAACACATACGAGTTATAGTTTAAGGTGCAACATACCTACAACAGACTATTTACCTACCGGAAGCTAACATGTTGCCCAGGACGAGTGTTCCTACCCACGAGATGTCCACAACAGGAACGTCGAAAGTGTCGATAAAGATAGCGTTAAGGACTCCAGAGGACCAGGCAAAACCATATGACAAAATATGAACAAGGAACGCAGCCGCCATGACAACCCACCCCCATGGCTGTTCAACACTTCCATTCTGTCTTTTGAGTTTGGACAAACCCATTATTTCTTCTTCCGGGCCACCTGAAACGTAATTTAATAAATATTTTGTTCAACAAAGTTATGTTTATAACCGTCTGGATAACATTCAATGTAAAAAATATTTATTTTACTAGTGATGCGCCAGATCTACGAAGACTTACAGAAGACACTAACTCTGGTTTGGATGGTCGGGGTTTATTATACATAAGGTTATTTCACTCACATGAGGACGTGCTAGCCATATGCGAGACGGAAACTACACACGATGACACTGGTAACGAACAAAAGCAAGAGAGGACAAATACAGGATGTGATACAAGGACGCCACATCCCAAAAATATCGGCTTCGTGTTGCTCCTTAATTCTGAGAGAACAAGGGCAACAGGAGGCTCCAGAAGCGCCAACAACATAACATTACACTTGGTAGCAGAACGTGGTTAATGTAAATGCGTTATGAAAGCTCCGTGGAAAAGTCTTTGATGTTTCCCACTATTTACTGCATTGAAAACACGTACTAAATCGGCTTGAGGATACAACTTGATATTAGAGCTGCAAGGTCTTGTTGTTGGCATGATGTTTATACATTCATTTCAAAAGACTAATGTCTGGACCCTTTCTTAGTTTGAACGCACCGATAGTTTTGGAATGTCAGTGTACCACAGTGACGCAATGAATGGTGTTTTTTGGACTCAGTGGATACATGTGTATAAGTAAAAATTTTGAAACAAATTTGTCACACAACAAGGTGTGGCTGCATTCTTAGAGCAATCCACTTTTTTTAGCTCAATTGATAGAGTTAGAACTAAACGTTGTAGCACCATGAGGTTAAAAACTCCCAACAAGAGCTGGGTCGCTCATTTTCCGGATAGAAATTTGCTAAAGTCACTGCTACTCAGTGCTTTACACGTCAAGTATTTCACAACTTTAAACCCACGGAGAGGAATTTAAATAGCACAATGCCGCTTTTATGACAAGAAAACCTACCTCGAATTTGGTTTTCTTGTTCCATGATAGAATCCATTTTGTCATGTCTTTTACAACACCTTTGCATATTAATTGAAATACTTCAGATACAAACATCTACATAGGTAAGATGTTCAGAGGTTAAGATATATTTCTAATTGCCCTATGGGCCTTCCAAAAATAACCTTTCCGTATGTAAAATGCGCATTTTACTTCGCATGGGTAGATACATAAATCAAAGAAAAGTAAATTTAACGTGTTGTATTGTGAACCATAAATTAAAATTAACCGTCGACAAATTTAACTACTCTAATTGCGCGAAGACAATATTGCCTGTAGCACTATTCAATGCACTTGATAAAACAAAGCCTCTGTCATAAGAATGGAGAGCATACACAATATCACCACCTAGCAAACAGTATTTTAATGACTAAAAGCTTTATGATGCAGAGAGTTTGTTTTTGCTTAATTCAAGTTTTGAATACGCCGTTGGTCATAACGGGAATATCCGTGTGATAAAAAGAGACAATTGCTGATGCTTTCGCCGCTACAGTAGGATAAACGTCATTTCATTTACAAAATGTCGTACGACACAAAAATATCGGGCGATAAAATCTTGTCATGTTAAACCATATTTGTAAAAAATATCGTAAGATATTTTTATTGTTTTATTTTGCCAAACTGACCCAAAGAGCCGGTTGCTCAAAGCACTATTAAATTTAATCCTCTATTAGATGACGTCATGCCATGTTGTAGGTCTATCTCTAACCCGGTATTAGCGATTTAATCTGGCGTAAGCGACTAATACTATTTCGAACAACTGACCCCAGGGCATTAGAGTGTTTATTAATGTAGAACGACTAAACTAATCAGTCATGTGACTTATAATTTGGTGGAACTCTGACCGCCGAGAGAATATATAAAATAATTTTACAGAACCCCCCACCCCCCAAAAAACAACCTTAATGTTTACTCAAAAACTGTAGAGGAGCCCACCTATTGGACCGAAACTAATATTCTTGTACTTTATGTACTTCTACAACCTTACCTGTCTTGTGAGAACTTCGTTAGAAAAATTTGTCCTACAATTCTGATATAACTCGAGGCCGTTCGACTTACCGTGATTTAAGGCGTAGTCATAATGTAAACGCTATAGTCTTTTTTTAAACTACCTTACTTTGAATTTAAGTCAATGTAATTCAACCAGCACAGTCTACTAATAAACCTAACCTTGATTCTTATGTAGCTAGAATTGTCTTCCTAACACTGTATATGGTACAGAATAACTGTATCAAACTTCTCATGCCGGTCGTATATGAATCTGTACAATCTGATCGTCTTCCTTATGAGATGTCACGTTTTAACTTATCAATCTTATGTCCAAAGGTATGATAATCAATTGCCATCAATATAGGTTTTCATTTAGTGTCGTGACTGTAGCTATTTTTATTTTGTTTTGTTCTGTGTTTAAAAGACACATCGTATTGTTATGTTGCACATCGTTATTATCATACCTCATTATGCTAGCTATAATTTGTGGGGTTGAGATTTCAGCGCAGCCCAAAAATATTCGTGCTAATGGAATATACCTTACAACAGCCGAATGGCTGACGATGGAGTAAATTATTCGCGAAAGATGTGTACTACAACATTTGTATGTTTGGTCCATTCCTTTGTTTGGTCCGCTGCCGTGGCTTAGTGATTTGTGATTGAGCTTTCTAATCCTATTTCGATTGACTGTTCACAGGATCGAGTCCGCATGTAGACCTTCAGGTATATGAGTGAGTCACACCATGAGGCTCCAGCAATTCCGGAGTGGTTTTTACGAGGTTTCATCCCGGTTTTCCACCGTAATCAGGCGTGGACAATGTGAAGTGGACAATTAGATGTCCTATAAGTTAAATACCCTTGAGTATGGCGTCAAACCTAAGTCAAACAAACCAATTATTTGCCAAACAGCCAAATGGAAACTATCCTCTACAACACACTAGAAAACAAAACAAGGGCCATCCTGAGACGCAGATTGACTTTGTCTAGTTTCGCGACTGCATGATATGCTTACTCGAATGCAAGTGGAATACAGATGTTTGTCTTGGAAAATATGTAATACAAATAATAAGTTTAGGTCGAAAAACAGTCGTGTTTCCCTTTAAGGTAAGATCACGGAGATGGTTTCAATGTGAGACATTCTAGACGTCGCAGGTAACAAATGGAGACAATTCTGTCGTGAGCCTCTGTAGCTCAGTCGGTGTTGTGTTGGTTGATTGATTTAGTGATGGTTGTTTTACGCCGTGCTCTAAGGGTATTACACTTATATGACACCGGTGTGTTCCAACAATAATTGACACTAGCATAACCAAGATGCAAAGCGTTTCCAGAATATTGCTAAGTTAATTTTCCTCTAGTGCTACCTTAAGACAGCATTGCTACTCTGCAAACAACTTACCCTTACCCAGAGAACCGGTATTACTTTATGACGAGAGTTTGTTCAATTCACATTGTTTCAAATAACGGCAAAAACCGAAACGAAGCCTCGTAATAGCCACACACGCCATTGCCGGAGCCATATCGTGGGACCCACGTATATTCCTGATGGTCGACAGACGGACACCAGGACTAGTAAATGCACTAGATAATCACTAAGCAAAGTTCAAGGCCCTTTCATTATTCTTATATGGCGCCTGAGCGGTAACGTCGCAATAAGTTCTATCTTATATTTACCCGATGAATATTATTAGACATAGCTTATGTAATAATGATCACATAAAATTCACAGCACAGAATATATTAATACATATATATATATATATATCCGCTAATGTAATTCTATAAATGGTTCGTAACTTGTAACAATATTCAATATGGTCTGACATATACTGATGGTGAATATATGCCAAAAGTTATATGAACTCAACATTATCTATTATAATGCACTTATTTTCCGCATTATGTCTGTCTAACAGAACATGTCGGCTGATGGGAGTGTTAGAACGAGCAAGTGTTCTCTATCGTCACAGATCGAATGTAGTAACACTTCGCGTTAATGGTTTCACGGATAATCTGTTGCGCATGTACACTCACGCATGTCTGCCAAGTCACGAGACAATCTTTTCGTGGTGTGGAATAGCAATACCTACTACAGCCGAGTCCCCTTATACTATCTACAATAACATGCCGTGTATGTGGATAATTTCTCTACAACAAAATGATACTTATTCTTGTCAATACAAATACAGTAATAATGAGACCCATGTTTGTATTTATGCATATCTGTTAAGAAAGTTCGTATACTCACAGTTACAGGTTATGGGGGTAGTTGAACATCTAATAAAAACTTAATTGAATTAAAAATCTGTGCATTCTTGGCGAATTATTTCTCGAAATGCAATGAGTAAAACGCCAAACATATTCATTCATTAAGTTCAATAGGCATTTTTTTTTAAATTGTGTCCACTCTCTCACATTTGTTTGTTTTATTTTTTTATAGATTTTTTTAAAATCTATTAAAAACCACATTGTCGTCCTTTGAGGTATGAAGTCGCTACGTGGTAAACCTGTTTTTATGCTCTTTGAGAAGTCAGACAACCCAGGGTTATACACATTTATTGCATTTAATATTGGAACTAAACCGAAATGTATCTCAACAAAAAACCGTACTGTGGGAGCATAATCTGCTGTGATAATCCCATTAATCTCAAACGCTATGTTAACTACTTTGTGAATAGGATTAGAAAACGAAAATAAATGAAAGGCTCAAATTTAATTGGTTGTAATTAGAATTTGTTTTTTCACTATCATAAACTTTAAATGAGTAACTTCAAATAAAAATGATTAAACATTTTTAGCCCAATGAGTGCAGCAAACAATGAGCTTGTAGAGCTAAAGTCATAGCAAGTGACGCTTATAATAAGTAATTATTTTCGAGTTAATTCAAGTTTGGAGAAAAACGGAATATTAAATACCAAGAGTTATACAATTACCCAGAAACTGTCATTTTCTGGTCAACAAAACATTCAAAGTTACTAAGATGAACCATTACCTGAAAAGCTAATGTCGAGTAAATTTAGGGTCAACTTGCCAATCGTGTGTTTATATCCTTGTGAACGAACGTAGTGAACTCTCTGCTCTTGGATGTTATAAATTCACTTTGAATCGCCACTATAGCTATGTTTATCAACAACAACAACAACAACAATACTCCAACTGCAGGTAAGGTGCTATTCTAATAATCGAATTTTGATAATCACCTGTTCACAGAAGCACATTCAAACGAGCAATAAATGCGCTGATATTCAATTGAATCTTCGGTTACAGCGATAGCCTGTTGTATATGTTTCAGTAGGTTGTTTACAATTCAAAACCCATTCTGAAATTCAGTCATGACCTATATAGCGCGAACCCACAAAGAGCTTTTGAACGCGGACAGGTCATCCGTAAAAAGTCGATAATACGGCGCTTCGGTCTTCGGTCCCGACGAGTGTACAGATAGCACGTTGTAAATATACGCTGTGATATATTAGCGCACAATCAACATCCATACTGAAATCAATAAGACGTGTAGCCTATAGGTATTGTATAAGTTGTCGGAGAGGCTGCAATGTCGACAGAAAAAAAAAAAAAACAAAGACGCCTTTTCTTGCGAGCTGTGTTAAATCTTTTCAAATTGTTACTGACATCAACCTCGAAATATGTCCCAAAGATTCTCACACTTGGTTAAACTAATTCACCTACACAGTATGTTGCTTGCAAATGTTGGATAAATTTTAACATCCTTAAAAAAAACGCACTGACGTATCCGATGTCAACTAGTACCATCAACATTTGGTCATTGTTCCCATACTAAGATAAATCCGAGCGGGCGAATATACTTTTGTTGGCGAGGCTGGATCCAACAACAGAATTCAGTCGTATGACACAGCAGATCCAATATATCACCGTTACTAACAGTATTCAGTAATGCATATCCCTACACTCGACCAGTTATATAGGTATTGACTTATCCATGGCTCACTAAGCAGCTACATATGGCTGAGTGTACTAACGTTCACAACATGCACGGCAGCCTGTACTCCACATACAACATAAATGAACTAACGCCAGTATTTTAGTGTTAACCCCAGTGACCTTCTGGTTATATTTCTTATGCGCTTTTGGAAAAGAAGCTATAAATAACTATGAAACTTGGTTTCGTTTTTTTTTTCCGTTTCCCCAGTGAAACCTCATTTCCCGTGGTATACCCTACAGTTAAAGCAATTTGAAGCACGACACAGTGAACACCCATCATGCAAAGAAGAACTCCACATGTATGCTACATACTGATCGTGCTAAATAACCGCAACGACAAATGAAATGAGGGTACTTAAACGATCTACCAGCCTGTCCAATAGATAACATTTTATATATAGGGGCCTATAGAAATTACAGGGCAGAGGATGGACATTACCACCCTTGTATTATCTACATAATTCCAGAGTGAAATTTCTAGTACTTAACCTTATACACATGGCACAAATTGTAGGCCTATTTGTCAAGGTTCGTGTTTGTCTTTATAACCAACGCGTATTGCTATTCTATATTCAAAGCTTCCGGCTCATGGATATGGTAAATGGTCGATTATTGGTCTCTGTATTAGAAAGGAATGGCGGTGTTATGAATGGAAAGTCACTCACCCGTAGCCTCAAAATAGCCATCAACTTCATATTTCTTTAGCTGCAGTCTTCAGGTGATGCGAATTACCAAATTTATGAATAGGGTGATGTTTGTTTGTTTAATTGGAGGTTTAGTGGCGTACTTAAGGTTATTTCACTCACAAGATGGCATGCCAGGCCAATGGGTCAAGGAAACCAAAATCGACACCACTGGCAACAAAGATAGACAAGACAGGATCGGACAAACAGAGACAATCACGGAAAGTTATACCAAGACATCAGATGGTCTTTATTTTGCCCCTTACCTCTGAGAGCACCTTACAAGGTAACAGGAAAATCCCTCTGAACCCACCGCGACGATGAGGTGGAACCTGATCTGCTAAATTATGCGAATACGTTATCCCCGTTACTTCTTACTAATTGTGCTCAATTGAGTTGACTTGTAAATATTGTAAATAGTGTGTGATAATATAGGCCTATACTTTTTTCTTCCCTACTCATTTTTTATTTATTTATTTATTTATTTTTTTTTAAATTTTTTTTTTTGTCTTTTGTTATTGTCTCGTAAATATTATGAGGAGTCCTATAATACATGGTTTTAAGTTATTGTTGTTTTCTGTAAGCCTTGTAATTGTTGTGTTCTAATTTCTGTGTGTAAAAAATTTATATGCTTAACATAAAAAAATATATATATGTCCAATTCATTATACCCGGATTATTGATAACCTCAGGGTAGATCAGCTTCGAGTTGACTGAGTGTACATAGTACTTTGACCCTCTGTAAATTAAGCTTATTATTTTTATTCCGCTCTCATTCCTTTCTCTCCGTCTATTTTTAAAAGTGTGGAGAGTACAAACCGTGCGACGTACCTTGTGTCGCCAATTGTGACATAAATACGCTTTAAGATAGCCATTCATTACACGCCTTTAGAACTCTGATGTTACTACATTTATCTTTGGTATGGATGATTTATTATAAGCCTTAATGCCTCTTTCATGAGACACAAACACAACCACCTTTGGCCTGTTTACAAAATTGCCAACCGTTTATGCTGTTCATCAACCGGTTACGTCTGGTTTGGTCTAGTTTAATCTGGTTCAGATAGGTTTGCGTTGCGATTTTTCGTTCCAAACAACCCGATTCAGTTGTGCACGTATTCAATTTCACTCATGTGTATAACGAAAACAAGTAATAGAGGTTTGGTACAGAAATTTATCAGTCCTATAGCCTGTATACTCCTTTTGACCTTATGTATTGAGTTTAGAGGGATGTGAAATGAAAGCCTATTTGCGGCCCTATAAGTTCCCCTGAACTGTATTTCAACTTGTATTGGTTGCCCCCTCTCCACCCCCACCCCAAAGCGTTTGAAAGTAACCGTGGGACCAAGGCAATATCAAATACGGTATTTAATCTTTGCCTGTGCATGGGGGTAAGCAGTAAGGCCCCACCCAGTGAATTTCCAATAAAAGTTGAAATAGAATTTAGACGATATATGGCCGTGAATATGTTTTCAATTTACATCGCTCTAAACTCAATAGTTGAAGGGTAAACGAAGTATAAAGGTTGTGGGGGCTAACACACACAGGTGTCCTTCAAATTTATAAGGTGGTTTTGCTCGTTTTGAACGAACGTAGATTTTGTTTGCAAAGAATGTTAATGAGTCAGTATGACTGTTTACTGTCATTGTTTGTTACTTTCATGTGAGTGACTCGCCGGAAGTCATGGTATTCGACTATCACCATTCCATTTAAAGGGAAACAGAAAAAATAAACAATTAACATTTTAATCTTAAGACAATTACAAGAAGATGAATGTCAAACTAAAAATACTGCCCATCCCATCCAAAACAGTCATTCAATCACTTCAAACAATTGTCGATATTCAACTATAGTCCTTTGAAAAGGACACATGTATAACTACTCTTATATTCCATCTTAGCTTGGATGACCTTCTTTAGAAATAGATAAGGTCTATTCAATTTGTATGATATCGAAAGTGATAATATTCATATTTCGTTGAAGGTGTGCAACTATGCCCACCAACACGCTGTTCTCTCATTGCATTGATTTCACCCAATTAATACATATATACACCCTTTTTCAAAATCCCATAATCCTTAGCGCCCTTCCGATGAGTGAATGGATACATTCATAAACATGTTACTACACTTTAGTACTAATTTAACCAAAATAGTACTAAAATTCTCAAAGATAAATGTCAATAACTCGTTAATAAAAGCGCGAAGGTTTGAAATTATATCTTAATCTGTCTAATTTATATCGTAAACAAAGAATCAGTTGTCACAAATGCGTTATGGTTTAGGCAAGCTTTCTTAGTTGTCTAAAACAGATTATAAAATAGTTAAGATCTACATTTTAATAATCCCATAAAGTTAGTAGGCCTATATACCTATAGGCCTACATTGATCAGGCTATATGATATATAGGCCTAAGTATTCCAGCATCAAAATAAACGATGATAACGCCAGTGAGTATTGTTAACGGCGATTATTTTACATGTCAACTTATTTTTGTGGAGTGACACAAGTGATACAATATTTGAAAATTATATTTAAATGTGGCTCTATCCTGTCCCAAGTATAGCTATTATACGGATCCCAGTTTCCTACACATTGAGACTCCGTTTATAGTGCATAATCGTCCGATTTCGACAACCAAGAAAGCTTGTTTGAACTGTATCACATTGTAGGTCGAATTGATAAATAGAAACGTCAAACTATTGTCAGTACAAGATTTTTTTTCTCGGTCAAGCGTGAATATTTGTGTATGAATGTCTTCGTCGTTTTTACATGCGAGTTCTTACCATCATTAATGTAATTCGCATCAAATTGTTCAATAACACTGATTCTCGCTATGGCAGCCGAGCCCCCATTTGACGGCATTGGAACGAAAGGCGCAAAGGGTCATGGGATTTTCGAAAAGGGTCTATAGAAGAGCTTTTCTACGTGGTTCTTAATATACATGAAATTTGGTAGCTGCTGCAAAATCAGGATGTTCAAACATTTATTGCGGTCAATTTAAAATTCTTATTGAGATGACGATTGAACTCGTACTGCATCTTGAATCCTGGCACCAGTATTGCTGGTGTTTCGTGTTTTACAATGTGACGGTCTGTGGACTTGACAATAAGTCCACTGATTAACCTCAAATTGTAATGCGGGTTTGATCTGTTGACCGATGCTGCACACACACTCACACATACACACCATTTATATGAGTAAGTCGTCATCGCGTAGTATAGAATTTTCCCATATATATATATGCTATGAACAAACCATCAGCACTCCTGATGATGATCTGATCAATTAACCGAAACGTTGAGTCGAAATGAATTCAATATACTGTGAACATTATGAACATTCAAACATTAACTTTACGCTGGGATTGTTCTTCCCAGGCAAATTAAGATGACGTATAGTTACATTTCACGGCATCAATATGACCCCAACTGGAGATTGATAGTTAATGTTAGCTATAATCTGACACAAAGTATGAGCTCAATTGGTCATGAAAATCACGTAGTTTAATCTTCACTATTTCACGTATTACACTCAAGTTTTGGGGTATCTCCTGCATTATTTCTTCATTTTGCTGGAAGTTAAAAATATGGCATTTCTCCCTTCCAGTCCTATAGCTGTCTTTAACAGAAACACAGACGATGTCTCAGATATTCAAGACAAAAATTTTTTAAGAAATAATAAATCCATAGAATTGTGAATATGTTCATATTGAAATACCGCTGAATGTGGCGTGAAACAATAATCAATCAATCAATCAATCAAGAGGAAAAGAAGAAGATCGTGAAATCGGAAGCTTGTTACAGATTACAAAGCTTACCGTTGGTCGGTTCTAAAGTATATTCAATAGTTGCTTTTTTGGTCAGAATGAAATGTAATAGGAACATTAGCAATATTTTCTTTCGTCTTTGTTCTTGCTATTCCGAAAAAAAAAAACGTTTCATGTATCTAAACAGCCATTTTAGCGTTTTTAAATAATTAGATTAAAGAAATTTGTTTTGAATCGTAAATCGTAAAGAAAGCTATATTGTCAAATGCTTTGAGAGGCATCTTTTTGTATCCCACAAACAAAAAAGTAGTTTTATTTAAAGTTACTTGGTAGTTAACAGTTAAAACAAAACCGTTTTTTCAAAATTATAATAAATTCAGCTGTTAAATCTACATACAGAATGGAACATTGTCATCAAAATCAAGGTCAAAAACCATTCTGACAAATGACTGACAACAAGATTTCATATGAAGAAATAATTTATTCCAGTGTTTTATTCTGACAGTTAATTGAAACGTTTCGGAACGCTTTGGAGCGGATACTGTGGTTCCATTAATTGTCAACATCAAATAAAGATTATTTGACATTTCTCAGCAGGACTGGTCAAGTATTATCAATTCTATACTACAAGATGTGATGTTTATAATTACAGTTGAGTTGAACCTTTTTTTATGGTGGTACTATAAGTAAATCAAGATGTGATATGGAGAAAATACGGTTAGGGAATGCTGTTTTAAATGTAGATGTTGGGAGGTTCCTCCAAATCCCACGCACCATGGGAAAGTGTTCTTTTTGTAATTTAAATGTAATCGAATACCTATACCACTTTATTATGGCTGATCAGCATATGAAAACTTGTGCAAACAGCATTTGCTATCAACATACCTGTCAAAAATAGCCGTCCACAGATTTTTACAGCTGATGACATGTGAACACACAATTGTTTTGAAATGACTCGCATTTTTTAAACGTATGTGTATGCTACAGTCGTCTAAACAACAATGATAAATGTTATGCCATTTAAATGAATGTCATGTTAACATCGTACTCTATAAATAAAGTAATATATCCATGAATTCGGGCCGCCATGGCCTAACATACTGTTAATAAAGTTCATAAAGGTATATTTCAAACTGACCAGCCCAGTAGGCCTACCAGGTTTGCTGGTCTTCTTATACAGAAATATCAAAATCATCTAACTCAAATATTTACTTCTCTCTCACAAGACCCACTGTACATGTCGTAGTATACAAACAAATGTATACAGGGTCTACTGGTTAAGACGAAGATTTTCTCTGAATTAGACAACTTAACCGACATATTTATTGGTTAATTTATATTTCTATGAAAAACCTGTTTGTACTATGTTTGATTATAAACAGATGCCAAATTTCTTGTTTGCTATTATGTTTCACATATTTTCTATACCGTTTCTTTAGATAGCCATAAAAACCCGAAATTTCATTTAATTTCATTTATTCACCAGAAGTATAATTACAATATATGACTGTTTAAAATTACAATGTACATATACAAATATAAATATACATTATAAATTATTTGGAATATTTTTCATTTTTTTTGGCGGGAAAAGAGGGCCAAAGGGCTTATTTTATATCATTATAATATATATATATGTAATAAATAAATAATGAAAAGGTTTACGGCGGCTAATAGGGGACATAAATTTATGTTTTTCTATATTTTGTATTTTTTTTTTTTTTTAATTTCTACCCGCCCCGATATTGATTTCCACCCGCCCCAAAATTCATTTCCACCCGCCCCGAAATTCATTTAC
>JAVFBW010194998.1:0-10152 GCA_034783835.1 Mopalia ciliata
TCATATAAGTAAAATACCTGACAATTCGTCGTCATATAAGTCAAATACCCGTGAATACGACGTTAAACACCAATCAAACAAAACAGACATACACACAATCTACTTTTGATGTGGTGTTATTCATGATATCCCAGTGGAAATCATGGACTTTGACATAATATTGGAGTTGATTCTTCCCCTAACACAGCACTCCACCCAATGGTTGCGATGGGATGAACAGAGCATTTTCTGTAGGAAATCCAGTAAAGCCCTTTACAGCAGGGATCAAGCAGCCACTGTGGCTAGGCTGCACCCGGATAGTTTAGTATCGAAAAGACGCCTTTTTCAGCTTTTGCTGCTTCATCATAGGTACTATTGTGAAGGCAGTAGCGCCGTGTTGCGCCTAATGTCTACGCCGAAATAACTCGAAAAAAACCATGTTTGATACCTTGCGTCCATTTGGCGTAGTGCGTATAGAAGCTAGCATAGGGCAGCGTTCACTTAGTGTAGTGGGTAGGCAACTCTACGTATGGCTAGGTGTGAAAGGGGCTTTCGGCAACCATAATACCTTCAATTGTGGAATTGTTTGCTGGAGGTTTGAGGAAGCTTTCTGCTCTTGTCTTGTTAATTGTCTATTGTTTGATTATAGTTAGTGTTTGCTTTGCCCTTTGTTTCCCATATTAATCAACAAATGTCCTTGATAAAATATTGTGTCACAGAAACCCATTGAGCATGGCTCTTTGATTTTAAGAATATCATAATGAAATATGTTTTCCTATGTATATTTCTGAATAAAGGAAAAATACAAAAAAGTTGCCTCGACCTTGATTAGAAAACACGAAGGTCCCAACATTTTGGTTACAAGCCCAACACTCTACCAACTGCGCTACGGAGGTCCACTGCAGAATTATTCCCTATCCTTATGTATAAGTACTTAAAGGCAACAATTTACACTGGGGGAAATAATTTGCCTTTTTTAATATATTGCATAAAAACATTTATTTGTACTTTCAGATGGATTAGTCGGAGTGAATGAAGAACCTTTTTGCAGTTTTGGACAACAGAAATGACAGAAAAGAAAGATCGGCCACTTGACCACTGACTTGTTACTACTGCTGTTTGTCTGCACATTAATTATTATCAGAAGTTTATTAACTAACTATAGGTGGGAATCTGTCATCAAATAACCGTAAATTATGGCGTTAAAGCTCATTCAAATAAAGAAACGTCACCCCAGTTCCAAACTAGACATCATTAACATAGTTAACCAGCTTACAACATGTTGCGTAATCTAAGATATCTGGCCCTCAGTCGTTGTTTAATGGTTAGTCTATATTCAGTTAGTCTTCCTTTAATGGGTTGTTTTCAGGTTTGAGTCCGCCAGTTGACCTCAGGGCAATCACTAGATCACTTTAGCATGATTTTCTCTCAGTATGCTGTCTAGTGACCCTGTGGCTTAGTGGTAGTGTGTTGGCTTACTAAACTGATCCTGCTTAGATATACCGTTGGCGGGTTTGAGTCATCAGGTATATGAGCGAGCTGCAGGATTCTTCCCGGTTTTCCACCATCCGACAGTGCATAGTCATATAAGTGAACTAGGCTTGAGTGCGAAGTTAAACACCATTCAAACAAACAAATCTTTATTTTATCTGCTTGTTCAGTTGACAAGTGGAACAGTAACCCTCGTGAAAGATATGAAGTGAATGACGTGAGTCAGGGTTAGGTTTGGTTTAGGGTTATGTTCCGTGTTGTCCTTAAGTTTTGGAGTTAGTATAAAGGTTAATAGTTTAAGGGTTAGGTTTAGTATTAACCCTATCTTTCTTACATGATTGATAGGCCCTAAATACTTAGAGTGCTAATTTATTTTTAAATATAGGATTCTCTCTGGTGTTCTACATGTATATCCACAAAACAGCACGGGGATGCTAATTTACATCTGATTTCAATCAGACTGGCTGGAAGGTTACTCTTAGTGAAACTGAAAGAGAGGCTCAACTTTTATAAAGTTCTATTCATTTTAACATTGTATCAGGTTAGAAACAATTGTACACATGTATTAAGCGAAACAACATTAATTAATACCAAATTAGTTATATGACATTGTAAACATTTTAAAGTATACAACTGTATTGTAATCTGGCGGGAATGGCCAGAATGAATCTGGTTGTGGTCTTTTGTACCTGTATCTTGTTGGTGTGCCAGTGTAGATTCCTGCTCATCTAGGCCGGGCATATATTAATGAAATGTGGTGTTAAACGCCTAAACAAAATGATGTGGTTAAGTGTGACTATGTGATAGATGTATTAATTGTGTTTTAACACAAAACAGAATTTATTTTCTTTAATTACCCAAAATATGAACTCTGACCAAATGAAGCAGAAGATCATCAATGGCAATAATATAAAAAGCAAAGTTCATTAAAAATTCGTATTGATTAGATCAATACAGACAAAAACATAGTGTAATATTCGGATTTTTTTTTTGACAGATTACTTTTTTTAATGCTCAAAGCATATAGAATGTTGGGATGTCAATCGCTTCCTTTTGTCAGAAAATGGGAAAATATGCCGACTTTATGATAACACTGTGCTATAGGTAAAAACTGGAAAGCATTGTAAGAAATGACACCATAGCCAAATCATTTTGTGTTATTACTGAATCACATAGTTGCTGTAATTTGTATGAAGAATTGTAAATTAGTGGCTTTCTGTTATTCCCATCAGTACTTTTCAACTTATTGATAGGGGCTTGATTGAAGATTTCATTGCTGAGTTTATATTCCATCTGACTCAAAAATATTGAATACTACCAATTTCAAAAAGAAGAAAAACAATTTCTAAAGACCGATGTTTTTCTTTTACAAAATCATTTTACAAAAAAGTTCGACATTTCAAGGAAAATCCTTAATTGTACACACCTGTGTTTATAAAAAGTGGACTTCTATCTACCCCACATTAAGCAAATTTAAGGTGATTAAAAAAACCCAGTAAATTCTGGCAGATATTTAAATTAGGATGAGTGGGATTTCACAAGGCTTGCAATTTACTTTCCACGTTTCTTCATAATTTGTTGGATAATTGCCTGACTAATTGGCTTTTCTTTTTACATACATGATCTTTGTAAAACAGAGTAATGTGTAACTCCAAAAACGGATAAGCCTGCAGATGCTCATTTGGTGTTTCTGTTTCATATTTAGATTAGTGAAGGTCGAACAAATTTGTATGGGCAGCTATGTACAATGGGAAGGAATGTTTTTCTAAGAAATTCGGTAAGTATTTAGTCATTGGTGAGGTAAGTCATAAAATGCTAAAATTCTTGTAAAAATTATCACAGATGTTGGTGTTTCCATGATTCAGTTTTGTCATTACATGACATGGTATATGCAGTTGATACTACAGAACGCTCACTGTCGCAACTCTGTCGCAGAGAAGAAGTCAAGCAATAATGTCATAATAAAATAGTCGGAAAGGAAATCTAGATAAAGATTTAAATGTTGGGGTGTGGATGAATTGAAACACAAACCAGAAATTTGATAAAATCGGCATTAAAACGAGATGATCAGTCGAAGATGTAAAGTACCATAGCGTTAATATTTTAAACAAATTAATACCCAGATTGTTTCTAATTCCAGCAATCAGGAAGGTTTCATTTTTCGAATTTTTGCTTGGAAGCCAAATTCTTAATATTTGAAATGACAAATTTAGTATATACCTTAGTATCTAATTTAACTAAATAATTTGCTGCCCTTTTAGAAAAAAATATTCTTGGAATACATTACTATTATGTAAGTGAAATACCCTTCAGCAGGGTGTAAAACACCAATTAATCAATCAATCACATTTCATGGAAGCTATTTAAGAAGCACTGGCTGCTGGATGGGAACTTTCCTGTTGCCGTGTTTTTTTTAAGAGCTAACTGTCAAATGGAACACATTCAGCTCTGTATACTGTCATTGCAATGTTTTAGTTGCCAATCCCGTCGAGGCTGGATATTTTTAATATCCGTTTCACAGTTTTAACTCAAATAGCATAGCCGTTATGTTGGTAATACACAGAAGCACATTAAGATAACAACCAAGATAGATCTATAATTCCAGTATATATAAATGAGTCCTGAGTCGGCCATGTGCTGTTTCTTATGTGTGTCAAAAGGATCAGTCGGCAACTCGTTATTAAATGCGCGGCGTAGTTGAGGGAGTTGAAGAGGCGCGGAACAATTGTGGGGAGAATAGTTGATGGGGTTTAGAAAACCAGAACAATTGTGTAAGAATAGTTGATGGGGTTTGAGAGGCGCCTAACAATTGTGAAGAGACTAGTTGATGGGTTTGTGAGGCGCCAAACAATTGTGAAGAGAGTAGTTGATGGGGTTTAGAAAACGAGAACAATTGTGAAGAGAATAGTTGATGGGGTTTGAGGGGCGCCGAACAATTGTGAAGAGAGTAGTTGATGGGGTTTGAGAGGCACCGAACAATTGTGAAGAGATTAGTTGATGGGGTTTGAGAGGCGCGGAACAATTGTGAAGAGAGAAGCCGGTGGGGTTTGAGCGGCCCGAGTCAATTGTGAAGAAAGCAGTTGATGAGGTTTGACAGGCAAAGAACAATTGTGAAGAGATTAGTTGATGGAATTTTTAGAGACGCTGACCGATTGTGAAGAGAGTAGTTGAATGGGTTTGTGAGGCGCCGAACAATTGCGAAGAGAGTAGTTGGTGGGGTTTTAGAAAACCAGAACAATTGTGAAGAGAGTAGTTGATGGGATTTTAGAGGTTCTAAACAATTGTGAAGAGAATAGTTGATGGGAATTGAGATGCGCGGCACAATTGTGAAGAGAGTAGTTGATGCGATTTGAGGAACAATTATGAAGAGAGTAGTTGATGGGGTTTGGGAGGGACGGAGCAATTGTGAAGAGAATGGCTGACGGGGTTTGAGAGACAGGGAAGAATTGTGATGGCGGTAGTTGATGGGGTTTGAGAGGTGCGAAACGATTGTGAAGAGAGAGTAGTTTATGGGGTTTGAAAGGCGCTAGGCAATAGTTAAGAGAGTAGTTGATGGGGTTTTAGAGGCCCGAATCAGTTGTGAAGAGAGTAGTTGATGGGGTTTGAGAGGCGCAAAACAATTGTGAATGCGGTAGTTGATGGGGTTTTAGAGGCCCGGATCAATTGTGAAGAAAGCAGTTGGTGGGGTTTGACAGGCACAGAACAATTCTGAAGAGAGTAGTTGATGGGATTTTTTAGAGACGCTGAACGATTGTTTAGAGAGAAGTGGACGGGGTTTGAGAGGGGCGTTGATGGGATTTGATTTGCGCGGAACAATTGTGAATAGCAATTAGGGGATTTGAGAGGCGCGGATTCTACCAATGCAAAACATGGCATCAGTCAACGTTTGGTGCAAAAAAGAAAGAATAACATCTGCAAATCTGGACTATTATGCCTATGTTCGTGTGGTTAATACCGGAGCGAAAAAATACCTTTAATCATGGCGTTGAACACAAGTCAATTTGTATAAATCAAAATGCCACTTTGGACATTAAATAAACTTTGTATTGATTTTCCAAAACTTATCAAACATAATGCCTAAAATTGACTTTGGAATGTCACAAACTATGCAATGGGGGTCCATTCGTCCCAGCAGCGCAGGCCTGTATATATTTGTGTTATTTCAAGAATACTTTGTGTAAAACAATCACAAATTCGAGTTGAAAGATTTTTTCTTTTTCTATAAGGAATGAAATCTAATACGAACTTACAAAAAATTGTAGCTGAATGCAAAAGGATAGCATAACTCTCAAAGTGTATACGTTTCTACATGGTAAAATGATAACAAAAAAACTACAGCCGATGCAGATAAAAAAAAACTGAAAGCAATAATATATTTCAAGATCAGAAAATTAGTCAATGCGCTACTCAAATCATCTTTGCTTTTAAGCTTTTTTAAAAATTATTCCGGCATATTTGAATTTTTTTTAATGTGTCAAAACCCCTACATTTTTACTTATCTGATTACACTTTAAAAGATATTTTATAGGCATTATAAATTGATGGTCCTTTCTTTGTTAGACTAGTGTTGTGTGTCAGCAATGCGGAGTAGTGATAATTTTGTATGCCATCACGTGTGCTGACAACATCTGAATCATGTAAACACGAACATCTGTGATATGATTGAAAGATTTACCAGTATTTTATGCATCTTACTTATGTCTAAATACTTGTCAAAGGCCTTAAAAAAGCATTTTCTCCCAATTGGGTCCAATATGTATAGCTCCATACATTGGGGGTCGACTGCTCACTGGCTAAAATATGAAACTGAAACAACAGATTTGCAATTGCAGGCTTTCCCTTCTTAAAGTTACACATTACACTGTTATGTATATATATATTTTTTTTGTATCGTTTTTTTCTTTGCAAAATAAAGTTTAATAAAACCGCCCTTCAAGTTTGTTTCTTTTTTTAATTGAACACAGGCTATCTTCTCGACACTAATATCAACCACACTTTTCATCCGATATGTATTAGTTCTATTCAGGCAACCAAGAATTTTTCATCTGCTTTTTGGCCATATGGGGAATCGAACCAAGGCTACGTGAATGGCACTTAGACAACTGTACCACTATACCATTCTCCCTTCCGCATATATATACCTTGGAACTTTGTGCTAATCCTGTGAAAGCAATAGATGTAATTATATAAAAGAAAACAAGTGCTTTTTAAATTGTTACCTGCTTTTGGGCCCGACAGGGAATTGAACCCTGGCTACGTGCATGGCAGTCCGACATCTGTACCACTCGGCCATCCCCTCTTCCACATTAATATTACTTGGAACTTGGTGCTAAGCCTGCGAAACAAATTATTATATAAAAAAAAAACAAGTATTTTTATTCCAAAATTCTTGCTTCAACGAAATGGTTCAAGGATTAACAGGCGACGAATTACACCATTTTTTTCTTCGTCAGCTTTTCGGCCACAGGGGAATTGAACACAGGTTACATGCTTCACACTCACCATCCTGTGAATCACAGATGTAATAATATAAAATATAAGAAATGCTTTGGTTGATTTTTTAACAATTGTACCTGCTTTATGGCCAGAGCGGGAATTGAACTCTGGCTCCGTGCGTAACCGTCAGACAACTGTACCACTCGGCCATTCCCCCTTCATCATACATATTGCTTGGAGCTTTGTGCTAATCCTGTAAATCAAACAGATGTAATAATATAAAAGATAAGAAATGCTTTGGTTCAATTTTTAACAATTGTACCTGCTTTATGGCCAGGCAGGGAGTTGAACTCTGGCTCTGTGCGTAACCGTCAGACAACTGTACCACTCGACCATTCCCTCTTCCACATTTATAATGTTTCTTGCTTCAACGAAATGGTCAAGGATTAACAGGCAAACAATCACACCATTTTTTTCTTCATCAGTTTGTTGGCCACAAAGGGAATTGAACACAGGTTACGTACATGACACTCAGACAACTGTACGGCTCGACCATTCCACTCGTCCATATATATAATGCTTAGAACTTTGTGCTAATCCTGTGAATTAAATAGATGTAATAATGTAAATAAAAAACAACTAGCTTAACTTTTTATTCCAATAATGTAATGCACACGGATTAGCAGGCAAACAATTTTATCTGCATTTTGAACACACGGGGAGACGAACCCAGGCTCAGTGAATGTCAGACAGACAGCTGTTCCACTCGACCATTTCCCCTTCCACAGGTGCAATTTGGAAATTTAATCAAATCCTGTGAAACAAATAAAAATAATAAAAATACAAGCACTTGAACTGTACTGAACCCTTTTTATTCGAAATAGATTTACTTTACCTGCTTTTATTGTCACATAGGGAATCGAATCCTGGCTACCAGCATATTAGTCGTACAATTGTACAACTCTACATATATAATTCACTACTCTTAATAT
The DNA here is from genome assembly GCA_034783835.1 of Mopalia ciliata. Taxonomy (NCBI): domain Eukaryota; kingdom Metazoa; phylum Mollusca; class Polyplacophora; order Chitonida; family Mopaliidae; genus Mopalia; species Mopalia ciliata. Next base: position 7,899 of record JAVFBW010194998.1, read on the forward strand.
TTAACCCGTGAAACAAATAATAAAATCCCAACACCTTGTACTTGAAGTTTACAAACTTTTTAATCCAATAAAATGCTCACAGGAAAACCATTTTTGATCTGTTTTCGGCCACTGGGGAATCGAGCCCAGGCTACCTGAATAACAATCAGACAACTGTTCCACTAGACCATTCCCTCTTCCTCACATATGATAGTTGGACTGTGTGCTAATCTTTTGAAACAAATTATATTATAAAATGCACCAAGCTATTGAACTTTTAACCCCATAGTGTTACCGGAATACAATGCTCAAGGATTAGCGAGGGAACAAACAACTGTAACAGTTAATGTTCCATGGCTGTACAGGTAATCAAACCCATGCTGCCTGCAGTCAACTGTACCCCTTGACTATTCCCCTTTCCACATGGAACTTGGAACTTTGCGCTAATCCTGTAAAACAAATCATAATAAAAAATGTAAAAAAATTCCGAGCACCAAACACTTGAACTGCACTCGCCATGTCTTATTCTAATAAGTTTGCCTTAATACAAACCCCTTCGACATTTTACTATGCTGTAGCTTTAAGTCGATCCTGTGAAATAAATTTACAAATAAAAAAGCCAGACATTTAAGTTCATTTGGTCTTTGGATTTGTAGAAAGTGTTGGCACTACAACCGATTAAACCATGAGCAAGGATTACAAGATTGTTTGATCTTCTCTACAATATAGTATTTCACTTGTAAATAAAGTTTTTCGGGGGTCCGTTATTAGTGGAAAACTCACCCCTTTCATATCACCCCAAAATTTCCCTTGAATATCAAAGGTTTATAGGCGACGTCAGTCTGCTTTATTGAACGGTAAAGCTGGTGGTTCCGCAGTCCAGTTCACACTGAGCTGCAGTGTCATAACCCACGGTAATTTCTCACCTTATACATACCTTATTGCTATAGTGGAATCTAACCCTTTCACAGTCGAACAGCCAAAACGAAGCTCGAATAAAATAAAATTAAATAATGGCACGAAATTCAAAATTTTCCTTCTGCGAAGGGGTCTGAATGGCCCAGAGCCATATCGTATAAAGCGGGAACTAAGACAAGACAGAACAAATACAGAACGAAGTACGAATACATCACAAACTGATCAGCTTCCTGTTCCTCTTTCGACCTGGGAGCTCCGGGGTCCTGTTCTACAATTCAATCTTAACCTATTATTGGGGTGTAACGTCGTACTCAAGGGTATTTCACTTATACGACGACGGATTGTCCGCTTCTTATAGGCCATTACTTAAATATTATGAAAAACCGACAGGAAACCTCGTCACATCCATCAATGGGATTGTCTGTGTTACCCTGTATAAACCCTTTACAAGTATAGTGTCCGACAGACTGGATCATGTTGGCACAAAAAATAGAGCATCAGTGGTGTGACATTCCTACTAATGGGTCACAGTTGCTGTCAAGTAAAGATGACATGACAGCCCTCAGTACATAGTTGTCCCCCGAGAGATTAGATCCTGAGAGTGATACAACAAACTGGGAGGATCAGTGGTCAGACATGCTTACCACCAAACCACAGCTGCGGCAAGTGAAGATGACATAACTGCCCTCGGAACACCATGCCTTCGGCGAGCACTAATCCTAGCTCTTCTATAATACTGCTCCGGACGGCACGAAAGGAATATGTTGTGTTACTTTATGGAAAAAATTATATTCGTGAATTGTATCGTTTTCTTTCTCCCCCCACAATAATGTATAGGTAAATTGTATAAAAGACTACGTTAACAAAAATACATTATTTACTCTATACTACTCTCTTTTTTTCCATATATAAACTATTGCAACATTCTATGGGACAACACCTACAAAACGCATTTGTCGTCAATTGTAACCCTGCAGAACAAAATTATCCGTATAATAAATTTTCGAAACAAATATGATCACACCGCAGGACTGTGGAGTCCATCGAATATACTCTCACTTACATATGTCAACCAATTAAACACTCTTCGTTTTGCACATACATATTGTCACCATGCTTATAAACTGCCAACTAATTTTCAGTCCTATTTTAACCTGGTGTCAAATGTTCATTATTATCATACTCGATCGTCTTCTTTGGATCTATATAATCCAATTTATACATCTATGTTTTCCTTTAATTCGTGCAGAATTTCGGACCCTGAACTGTGGAATAAATTACCCTCACACCTGAAAGCACTAACTTCCACATCTTTATTTAAACTAAAAATTAAGAAATACCTACTTGATAAATTTAC
>JAVFBW010195020.1:0-10151 GCA_034783835.1 Mopalia ciliata
AAGTGAAATACCCTTGAGTACATGTTAAACCCCTATCAAACAAACAAATTACCAGTAGACATTCTGAAAGAAATGGGAAAGATAGGAACATTTTAAATTTGGACAGGCGATAGTTGCCAGCAAAACCCAATGCCACGTATGTGCCTATGTACAGACCCTTTATTTGTGTCGGTTATGATCTTATGAAAGAAATTGGGCCAATGCACAGGTAAATGTATTATTCCAGTACTTATGGGACTTTTCTGGAAGGGTTGGCTATTAGAGATGAATTTAACTGCATTTAGATAGTTAGAGCTTCAACGTTTTTGCTGACGAACTTTCTACTGTCGGAAAGCATGGAGTCATCAATATAAAATGACCATAAAGTGGACTTTATGAAGAGATAATGTTAAAGTAACCCCTGAGACAAAACCTTAATTGCACACCAATTTTCTCCACGGACCAGCTTGGGTTTATGATTTATTGAGTTACTGTCCAATAGAACGAAAGTAGTTCAGCCTGCAACAGTGAAAATATGACTTGTTGATTCACTGGTCAACACAGCTGTACTGAAGGCTCTGTCAAAATGACATTTTCTGTCTAGGAATTTTACGGTCATTAAGTACATAATTCTACCGTGTGAGTACTGACAACTGAGTAAAGTTGCTTGGCTCTGAAAAAAAAAGTTTGTTTATTGCTGGTACAGGTATAAATTAACTCTATCAAAAGACCTGAGATGTCGACCTTGAACCGTATTAAACAAACTTGAAGAACACAAAGATCATTAAATATGAATTTTAATGTTCTCATTTCCTCCTGTCTTCTCTTTTGTTTCAAAGGAAGAAACGAATAATTTCTTCAGTGAACAGAACACAAATTAGACAAAGATTAATATATGAATTTCAATGTTCTCATTTCTTGACTTCTCCTTTGCAACAAGGGATGCAATTATCATCAACTCAATAAGAGCAAAGAGTATCATTTAAATCTAATGTTTCCATTTCCTGACTTCTCTTTTGCTGCATAGGGAGCAACGAATCATTTCCTCAATAAATAGAACACGAATTAGACAAAGAGTATCATTTAAATCTAATGTTTCCATTTCCTGACTTCTCTTTTGCTGCAAAGGGAGCAACGAATCATTTCCCTAATGAAAAGAACATAAATAAGACAAATTATCGTATGAATTTTAATGTGCTCATTTCTGGACTTCTCTTTTTTTGCAAGGGATGCAACGAACCGTTTCCTCAATGAAAATAATACAAATTAGACAAATTACCGTATGAATTTTAATGCTCTCACTTCTTGACTTTTTCTTTTTTTGCAAGGGATGCAACAAACTGTTTCCTGACTGAAAATAATACAAATTAGAGTATGACTTTTAATGCTCTCATTTCTTGACTTTTTCTTTTTTTGCAAGGGATGCAACGAACTGTTTCCTCAATGAAAATAATACAAATTAGACAAATTATCGTATGAATTTTAATGCTCTCATTTCTTGACTTCTCCTTTTTTGCAAGGGATGCAACGAACCGTTTCCTCAATGAAAATAATAAAAATTAGACAAATTATCGTATGAATTTTAATGCTCTCATTTCTTGACTTCTCCTTTTTTGCAAAGGATGCAACAAATCATTTCCTTTACTCTTTGGCCCGCGGTCATGGCTCAGTGGTAGCGAGTGCACTTCCTATACTGAACCTGCTTCGATTTACCGTTTACAGGATCGAGTCCACCTGTGGACTATCAGGTATATGAGCGAGTCACATGTTGTGGCTTTTACGAGGTTTCCTCTCAGTTTTCCACCATATTTAGGCCGTGTACAATGTGAAGTGGACAATCCGTCATCATATAAGTGAAATACCCTTGCGTACGATGTTAAACACCAATCAATGCAATTTTTGTTGCTCATTGTTATCGTCCCTGCATTGTTATTTGTTGTTAACATTGAAGGTGGTTTTTTTCACCCATTGTGTTGGTACAACTTAATAAACTTTATCTACTGGGATTGCATGCTGTAACATGTGGAGCAAAGTAATGGTACAAATTAAAATCAAAATCTTCAGTATTTGATTGTTGAAATTTTACTGATTGTATTATTTTGATGTGTTAAAATAAAACGTCATGTTTGACTGCAATCCTACATGTATTTTAGAGATGATGTTGGAAAGGTGTGGGGATAGCCTTGAATGAGGATCTGTATTTCTGAGCAGTGACTCTCGACTGCCAATCACAAGGGAATTGATAATTATTTCCAGAAGCCAGTTGTGTCCTCGCGTGGCTGTCCGCTAATTGTCCTACTATTAGACAACCAAATACTGTTAGTGAATGTGAATGAATACAGAATCAGAACAACTTTAGACATTTCTCAGAGGTACTCAATCAATTAAGATATCCACAACCTTTATGTGACTTGCTCGCTTGTACAATTTTAGTGTATTTGGTGCAAATGATTTCAAGGAAAGACAAGAATAGAGATAGCTGTAGAAGGACAATGGAAGAAAAGCAAAATGACTAGAACAAGCAATGTTTGGCATCAATGGATCAATTCAAAGTGATTTCCCATGTTAATATTTCAATCAGAGAGCGCCCTCTGGCTGAGGGAGGTTAGTTTGAAGAGTAGTAATGCTGTCTTTTCTTAGAACTGGAGGAAGATTAACTCTCCACCGTCACCAAAACACTTCACATTTTATGGTTGTACTAGTGTCACTTATTGTTTGAATTCACTGCTTTCTTATGAGTGAAATACCCTTAATCACAGTACAGAACTCTAACCAATGAAGCACTCTCACAACTAGCACAAATTCACAGCTATGAAATAACTGCACATCAGTCGATGACGTATAATGTAAACTCATTTTGTATAGTTTGGTAAAATCACTTAATACTAATCTCTCCCACTTTGATCTTTCACGAGTTAACCCGTTTGATAACTTCTGGATGAACTGATTGTCGTGTAGAGCAGAAATTTGTTAATTGAAGCATTATGGGCAAGCAGGATGAAGTGTTCAACAGAATTCTGTCATTAACAGGGGATGAATATTAGTTTAACGGTCAGGTATATTGTATGCCTTTTCAAAAGTTCAAAGGTGTTTCGCCTACGTTCACCATTCCAGTTTCCTTCTCTTTTGCAAATATATTATATTGTACAAATCAGTTATCAGTTGAACATATATTCCCTTGCATCACATACGATGTGAATAGAGAGAGTGGTGTTTTGCTGTTTGATGCCTACTTAACACCAAAATAGTGTCCGTGTAATGTGCCTGTTGTGTCAGAAAGATTATTATACAGTATTGTAGAATATTGGCTGTAATGTCTTCTCCTCTCTCACAAAGACCATTATAGCATACAAGAGAAACAAAAATCTAAAGGACCTGCTGGTTAAGGCTAAACTTCCCTCTGAATCAGACAGGTTGTAACTCATTCTCTTTAACAAACATAGTCATTGGTTAATCTCTATATCTCTGAAATACTTATTTGTAGGTTAATTTATTCATAACCCATGCCAAATATCTTGTTGCATAAATTTTTAGCAATACTTTGTACACCATATTAATGGTCATTACCTTCTCTCGAGATGTCTGTAGGTTACCCATAATACAACTTGAGATTATTGTTCATTAGAAACTTGTCTCTGGGAGTTATCTAGAACATAAGGTGATTCATCGATTTTAATTGATCTACATCCATGTGCCAGTGATTGCTTTTTAGAAATCTAATATGAGAGGGATGGATAGTTCAGTGAATAGTAAAATAAAATTATAAACTTGTCATAACTTGCAATATATATGAGTGCTCTCTAAGGGTAAGAAAGACCACAAAACCGACTCTTGTGCCCTATTTGTTCTGATTCTGAATAAAGGGGTTTCCTTCAGAGATTGAGAAATGCATGAATAAAAACTCCAATCGAACACTTTCAAAAGTTGGAATTTTCTAGACTGATTAAATTATTCAAATGAAATGGGATAACTTTTTGCTATGTTATAAAATGGAATGGGACAAAACGGTATTGTTCAATTTGTATTTTTACGGTTTCCTGAAAATGAATTTCCCGACCTATCATTTATATCTTCCTATTTATAAGGGTATTTACACCATACACAGTGATGCTCATTTGTATCAAGATATATCCTGCCATTATTATGTTCGGCAGATTTAATTGTTATAAAAATTCACTTCATGGATAGAATAATTATCCGCATAATTGTCCATTTATTGATCATAGGACAGGGGGATGTCAGTTTTTATTGCTCTTTAACAGATGCATTGATAAATAATGATCACTTTTCCAATAAATGCTTTATACAGGCATGTTTTTTGCTCCTTTTGTAATTGACAGTTTGTGTCATTTTAAACTGACAAGTATGGTTGTTTAGCTGTAGAAGTGAAATATTCCGTTCCTTGATGACTTCTTTTTTTTGTTTCTGCTCTTTCGATTTTTCTAGACCTTTATCTTTCTGACACATAATTTTTTGTGCTGCTTTTTGCTTTAATCTAGCTGACAGATTTCTCCTGCAAGAAACTCATTTTGAGAATAGTTTGTAATTATTTTTTATAAACTTCTTGACAAAATCTTTTGGTTCTAAAGAATAAAAACTTTTATACATTGGCATCTAAGTTCATTTGACCAACGGCATCACCAGTTTTACTTCCCGTCTACCATGCCTTTCACTTCAAAAACGGAAAGATTACAATAAAAAACTCAAACAAGTTAATTAAATTATGACAATTAAAATCATAAATTGCCGGCCCAATAGTGGTTCCTTCATCTATTCAGCTTGCCCAACAAAATATAAGTGAAATGGCCTCAAGTACAGTGATAAACACTTGATAAGTAGCTGGTTAGGGCATCCTGTGTCCCTTCTCCCTTATCTACATCCAAAATAATTATAGTGTCTTTGTATACTTTGCCTGATTGCACCATGTTTTACTCCCTGTGCCTATCCTGTGTCTTTCTCATTCTTTGACGACATGGATGGTCCCAATTCCCACATCCCCAATACATCCTCTTCTGAGCTGTCTGGGTACATGCCCTTAAAACTCAGTGTGTCCAGATTGGAAGAATATAAGCTTACCAATATAGCAAGCACTTCACATTTCAGGATTATCTCTGACACTATTATGTTGTTGGAATACACCACCATTATACGAGTTAAAAAACCTTGAGTATTGTGTCAAACAACGAATTTATCATTGAAAAAGCATTAAAATGATAAGCTAGCACACATACAATAACATGTGTATACACATGATCACTGTTGTATTGAGAAAGTGAACTATATCTGAAGTGTCAAAATGATGTGAAACAAGTGTTGCTTTTTATAGAAATTTTGCTCTGCTAATGTCAATTGGAAGTATTTTTGTTTCCTGAGAAGCTTGACATTTAGGTATGATATCATTTTCAGATTAATGAGCTCCGCTTGCATCAATCAATACATTGTCTGAATTACTCTATGTCTAGTCACTCATTGAATCTTCAGTAGTAATGACATGTACTGTTACTACTACAGTACATCTTTTCAACCATTCACAGCCGTTGCAATTCAAATATTGGCTTCAGCAAAAAAAGTGTTGAAGCAAATTGATTCTTCTTCTTTTTTTAAAACAATGCAAATTCATATCATTTGGTAATAAATTACTAGACAGCAAAATATAAACATTGTTTCATTGTTATGCTAATTGGTTCTGAACTTGTCCATCATCAGCACCCAGACTTGTGCATGTATTCAAGTGGTACAGATTCGGTCAGACATGTGGTTATTACCAAGAAGCCACTTCCATGGACTGGTACGAATTTGCAACTGTCATTTATGACATTGACATTGGATTAAAATGATCGTTAGCCTTGTATAATTCCACTAATTATCATCTGTGCCAACATACAATTTACTTTAAATTCGTAAATCCAAGCTGTTTCAAAGCCGTTGTAATATTGAGGGTTTTGTTGAATGGCAGCTGAAATCCTAGAATCCAAACTGACATAGTTGAAAAATTCTGCAGAATTTATTGTCGTACTTGTTGTGTTTATGATAAAAAGAAATCATAAATTGCTAGAATATTGGCCACTATGGCTAAATCACTCTGAATGAAACAAAATGCTTTGAAAAAATTCATCTGCTTTCTATCAAACTACAGACTAAGTTACAAAACTTGCTGCTGGGAAGTGTGTTTTTTCTCAAGGAGCTTGACATTTTTGTTGTCTAATCATTTTCAGATTGATGCACTATGCTTGTATCAATCGATACACGGTCTCTCCCAGTCTGGGCTTGTTCATATCACATCTCACCAGAAGTGTTATCAGTACAGCTTTACTCCATCAGTTATATTGTGTGTTTGTTACTTTCATTGCCAAAACCACGATGTCTACTGCGTATAGTTTTTGCCCATTGGTTGGGTTCTTGTAATTAAGATGAAAGTTTCTATATATTGGAAATATCTGGTAGAATAGCGATTAGGGTAAAGAGAGATCTCAAAGTGTCTTTTATATATTCAAGAATGATTAAATGTTTCTTTTTCATCTTCAACAAATCTCAAAAAGGAATATAAATATAAACATCCATATCTTTCTCTATAATTTAACTATATATATCACCCACATGTTTGTTGTACGATGTATCCATGGGTTGTTGGAAGTCCAATTCACAGGCTTTATAGTCGACGGTAGATTGAATAATTAGCACACAATATATGAAAACAGAAAAAGAATAAATTTTGAAGCACAAACTATTTACTTTTATTTCTTTGGGGTTATAAGAAAATAACTCATTAAACTTGTCCTTTGGCTAAGGACAGTTTCTTTGAAGAGTAGCAATGCCTTAGAATGCAGCTGTAATAAAAATTAACAATTCAAGGGCTAAAAATAAACAAAATTTAATTTTTTCATAATGTTAGAACGAGTTTCCATCAGACAGAGTGGTTGCATACATGTATTAAGTCACAGACAGCACATTTGTTTTTGTTGATGCTCTTAACATTTCCGGTTGCTATCGTTTCATAATGAGGGTTAGGATGACATGGGCTGATACATTGTGTTCCTTAGACTGTGTATTTCTTAACAATTGCCTGTGTTGAAGCCAGAGCTTTGCCTGGAAGGCTCTCATGGTTTTTATTCGAATGAGACAATAAGAACATAATGATGGATGTCTGCTGCCTTTTTATTTTTGTTGACTGTGAAGTTGGGCCATTTATTGGAAGTCATTGTTGAAAGATATTCACAATCATATCAAGGGAGTAAGTATGTTGTGTTGATGACCATATTGCCACATACTTTAAATGTCTTGTTCACAGTGGTGAAAAAGTTGTAATTAATTAGTTAATTGGTGTTTTACGCCGTGCTTAAGGGTATTTCACTCATATTTCGGCTGTGCATGTCGATTTGAATATTCAAACGATAATCGACACGAGACCAACCGAAAAGTGAAATGTTTTTCTTAATGTTGGAAAGGTAATTTTCCTCTACTGCTTAGTCAAGATAGCATTGCTACTCTTCAAACTGTCCTTAGAATGCAGCTGTAATAAAAATTAACAATTCATTAACACACAGTACAGTAACCTGAATAAGTATTTGGGCCACAAGACAATAAAAAAATAATTTTAATTGAATTGAATTTTAATTTAATTGAATCCTGGTTTCCATTAAAGAAACTATTTTATTGATTAGTGTTTAACGCTGTGCTTAAGCTTAATTCAACAATCATAACTTGCTGTACATCTTTGAAATCACTTTTAATATTGTTGCTCACTTTATTCGGTACAGGCTCTTATAATCAGTGTTTCCCGGCACATTTTGTATAGCCGTTTCCATATTATTTAAAGTGAGAGAGCTTCTTTGTTGGCCTGGTGCTCAGTTAGCCTATATTTCTACCAACCTCTCTCATGATTTCATCCGCCTGTCGACCATCAGGTATATGAGCAAGTCACACGTTGTGGCTCCGGCAATCACGGGGGTGGTTTTTTATGAGGTTTCCTCCTGGTTTTCCACCATAATAAGGCACAGTTTTTTTTCATAACCTGTAACAGGATATATGGGTCAACAAATACATGTAAGTAGAGCAGAACGAAAGCATCCATTACATCACTCTCTGAAGGCAATTGTTTTTTTGCCAAAGGATTCTGGCTATTCCTATTCGTATAGTTCTCATATTGATAGTTAAGCTTACACCAATCGATACATTGTCTCTTCTAGTCTTTGTTTGTTCATATATTGTGTCATTATTGTCATCGGTAAAGCTTTGCCTCGTAGGTTCTGATATGTGTTCGGGAGATCTCAGATTGCATGATGAAATTATTGAGGAAATTTGAATATCTGTAAATATCATTCACCTACATAAATAAAACAAGTGATTAAGTACTTGTAGGCAACTAGGCTATGTTAAACACTCCCATTGGTTATTTTCAAATGATTTTTTTGGCTTCCATTATATTAGCTCCGGTGTTTGTAGACGGATTTCAGTGAGGTTTCTTCTTGGTTTTTCGCCAAACATTGACAATGCAAAGGTCTCTTATGAATGGAATACCCTTGGTTTCAATCTAAAATATGAGGAATCTATTACAACAGTTACCAGAGTCAAACTTTTCTTGCTAGTTAATGGCCACCATGAAGCCATAGTGTTAGCCAGAGGGGTGTCTCAGTGTCTTTGAGACACCCAAGAAGCCATTTGACACACCCTACTTTAGTCAAATTTAACATGGGGAAGATAGGTGAACAGTAAAATGAGACTCCCTGTTTCTGTAAAAATGGGGATTTGAGACACCCTCTTCTTCATTTCTGCCTAATACTATGCATGAATCTGATGTGTTGGGACATTGTTGTGTCTCGTTATGTGGTTGTGATAAACAAGTTCAAGTGTAATTTTAAAGTTCAATCAAACAGACATACAAAACCAGTAGTGTACCAGCTCATTATTCTGTTTATCTTCATTGGTTTTGTTAGCATATCTGTTGCTTTATGCCTGGCCCGTGGCCATTGCTTAGTGGTAACCTTTGTGCTGCCTAATCCTACTCCAATTTACCATTCACGGATCGAGTCTTGTCTGTCGACCATCAGATATATGAGTGAGTCACACGGTGTGGCTCCTGCAATCGCATGGGGTGGTTTCCTCTCGGTTTTACATCATAATAAGGCAAGGAACAGTGTGAAGTGGACAATCAGTTGTAATATATACCTTTGAGAATGATGTTAAACCCCTATCAACAAACAAACAAACATACAGTATTAAGATGTGTAATGGGGTACAGAAATCAGAGTGTCCTTGATAAGAAATAAACTTCTGCAAACGGTATTTTTATAAATAATTTGTGTAATTTCAGCTGATAACCATATTCCTTCTTACATGTATCTGTGTCATAAATAGAAGATCTATTTCACAAAGAACATAACAGTAGAGCACAAGGATTGAATAGGACATAAAGCCATACAAACAGCCTTGATGATTTTAGAAAGAGTTACAGTTATCCGTTCCACAAGCTGTAGTATTGAGTTACATAACTCGCTAGAGGCAAATTTGTTTTCTGGAGGAGATTGACATTTTATTGTCGTATCGTTTTCGTATTGGTGAGTCGATCGATACCCTATCTGTGTCGGTTCTCATCTCATATCTTCAGTGTTGTTCCTGTGATAGTACCTTCCCCGGGAAGATGCATCCTCTGTGACACTGTTAAGCAATAGAGGAACATTATTTTCAATGTAATAAAATGGTTGTGTTTGTGTGACTTTTTGCTGTGAAGTAAATCACCGCTGTACATGTCAGGGGCAAATACATTTACAGGTTTCTAATTTGGGCACTGCGTGTGGGGGTCTTGGTCTTGGGGAAGCAGACCCCCTTCAGGTGGGGGAATTTTGTATTTTGCATGCATGTCCATCGAGGGCAGAGTTTGGAACATCCTCGGGGAAGCAATTACCACTTGTCTCAATCATGGAAAATAATTGAATAACCAACTGTATTTAGGTATTTTAATTTATTTTTGTGCGTCTTAATAAGAAGCTGGAATGGTGTCACCATATTGATCAGTCTACTAAAGAGATATTGTAGAATGCTAGGTCTTTATCTTTCAATAGAAATTTATCCCCTTCCAGAGGGAGCGGGTGGGCCGCAGCCCTGCAGAATACTCCCTCGGCTTCCTCGGTTGATCGTAAGAGGTGAGAAAAGAGGTTGCTTTCTGTTGCCCTGGT
>JAVFBW010195031.1:0-10151 GCA_034783835.1 Mopalia ciliata
CTATTAGTTTTTTCCGCAGTTGAAAACTTGTGGTGAACTTTTGCATACTGCCATTCTTAATTGATTAATATATTACAGGGCTAACATCAGACAAAATCGATTTGTTTGTTTCTTAATTACTTTCGAACAGTACATAACTCAGTATCGGATCTTAAATTTAATGAAGAAGAGCATCAAAGCAATATTTTTTCTGATACTTCCGATAATCAATATCTGTATCAACTACAAATTATCTTACAATATTTATTGAAATTGCGTCCGTCCGAATGCAGCCGATATTTCTGATAGACTTTGGTGTCAATTGGAGCAACCAAGTGTGTGATTAGGGAATTAGCGAAAGGCGAAGACTTAGTGAAACAGAAGTGAGACAGAAGTCAATAATGGGGAATGGGGAATCTAAGTTACTAAACACAAGGTCTTCCAAATTGAGAATAAATGGGCTGTGGATTTCCGCGGAGAACATAAGGAACGTTTCATTATTTATTTAGAAAAGAGTGCATACAGGTGTATCAGACAAATTCACAAATTAATTCGAGATACGAAGCTAGGTTCTGCATCTCTAATAGTCTATCATATCATGAAGCCTATATCGAGAGATCAATAGTTTGATTGTTAGTAACATGGAACTGTAAGTTTAATTGCAATTACCGCCTAATATTAATTGTTTGGTGTTTTATGCCGTGTTTAAGGGGATTTCACTTAAATGGCGGCGGAGTGTTACAACAATAAGTGGCAGTATCACAACCAGGATGTGAAGCGATTCAATAATGCTGGAAAGCTGATTTGTCTCCATTGCTACTCTTCAAATAGACTGCCCTTAGCCTGGCAGCTACAGACTAGTAGGTGTTAAATTATGTGCTGTCCAATCATGTTTGCTACACTTAACTTACTGAGACATTTTACATGTCACCCGCGATCGAAAATCGCCTAATGAACTAGGTTAATTGCGGAACTAGGAATCAAGTATCTTTTACGGGAACGCCATATTTCCTCTATCCTGTATGTAGTATTTACAACCTTGAAATTATCACAGAAGGGCCAATAACTTTTAAAGTTTTAACACACAGAGAAAAGTTGTATGATTGCATTATTATGATAACAAACTATGTAATTTATCAGCTGTGAATATAAACCTACATTAATATTATAAGTTAACTAATTCTTTGATGGTCTCTCTGCATCCGAATCGATTACAGATACATTGCGCAGATTTAAAATGTAGCTTATTTGAGATTCGCTTGATAAACTCTATCAACCTGGTCAAATTCAGTCAAATCTGACCCATTCAATTTAAGTAAGTGCAGTACACGGATTTGTTGTTTACAGGAAGTATACAAATCTCATAACAATTAGATTAGGAAGGAAATAATATGTTTGCTCGGCTGATAGTATTTTGATTGAGCTGCATGATAGACGTTTCTATCATATCCTTAATCCAGCTTCTCAAAACCGAAGATTTTTGAGAAACCACAGCATTTCTTGACCTATTTTTTTATTTTATATTATTTTTTATTATGTACTTTATTTCCACATTCTATATAACAAACAAAACAATACTAGATTTCATATCAATCCAGTTATGCATTTCATATTCAGCCCTAAAATGTTTGTAAATTACCTGCCAGAATCAATATGATTAGATATTTTATTCTGTGAAAACACAAGGCTTAGCTAAATCATCGCTTTGTACAAATATGTATTACCCCGATTGATCAATACATTGTTGTCTCGTTGTTAAAACAATGTCAACAGAATGTCCAACGATGAGAGACAAATGTGTTTAAAGCAGAACACTGAAAGCCATGACATAAACGCAACGATTTCATTCTGGTGTGTTGAACGCCATATAAATCGATATTTTTTGCATGTATTTTAAACACCCAACGAATTTTTGTGTGAGCCATTTTTTTAATGCATTACAACTCGACACAGCAGCCTCGTTTTTAAAAAAGTCCTCTCAAATAAGTGGGTAAAGTCATCAGGCTGGGATGCCCATTGAACTAGACGCCAGGTTGAGTCATAGGTTTAATTAGACTTCGAATTTAAGGCTAATTTGACTTCCGTTTAAGCGTTATATACTTCTTTTCCTGCCAGATATCGGGGCCATATACTACTTTCATTATGTCCTTCGGCTAGCGTGGTTTCTCTTAAGTCATTCTGTTGAAGATAAACACGAATTTCTTCCCTAGATTCGCCTACCTTCAAATGCTTAGTATTATTGTAAGTCTTATAGCATCTCAATCATACTTGATTTGTGTCAAACTAGTTGATCTGAAATATTAAACTTGGTATTGTTCCCATTCTGCTTATTTTTCAATAACGTAATGAAAACAGATATAACAGATATTAGCACTTCAGAGGTGTTTGTTCTAACTCAAATTAACGGAGCAAATATATACCTTTCGGTTTGATGGCTACAAACTGTGAAAAACAAAACTCGTCTTAATTTTATTCTCGATATTTAATTACACATGTACGCTTGGTCGAAAAATTCCAGTAGAGAAACATGATATGCTATTATGATTGGTTTTCAACAAATTATACAGCCTATTGCTTTGAATAATATTTACATTCACTTTTGCTCTGCGTTTTTTTGAAGACAAATAGCTGTAACTTTTATTCCTATATATTGATAGCTGTTTTATTGGCTGAATAGGCGGTTCCGTAACAAATACTTGATTCCTGGTTCCACAATTTACCTAGTTCATTAGGCCATTTTAGATCGCGGGTAACATGTAAAATAACACAGAAATTAAATGTATCAAACATGAATGGACATTACTTTATTTAACACATACTAGTGTCTACGGGCAGTTTGTTTGAAGAGTAGCAATCCTGTCTGTACTTAGCACTGGCGCAAAATCAACTGTTTAATATTATGGAATCATTTAAGTGAAATACCCTTCAGCACGACGTAAAACACCAATCAATCGATATTAGTCTGTTAGTGCAAGAAAACTGACAGTTTCATGTTACTAACACCCAAACTATGTATCTCTTGATAAAGGCTACATGATATTATATACTATTAGAGATACAGAACCCAGTTTCTTATCTCGTATTAATTTGTGAATTTGTCTGACATGCCTGGATGCACTCTTTTCTAAATAAAGAACGAAACGTTCGTTATGTTCTCCGCGGAAATCCACAGCCCATTTATTCTCAATTTGGAAGACCTTGTGTTTATTAACTTAGATTCTCCATTTGCCATTATTGACTTCTGTCTCACTTCTGTCTCACTACACACGCCCAACGTCTTCGCCTTTCGCTAATTCCGTAATCACACACTCGGTTGCTCCAATTGAAACCAAGGTCTATCAGAATTATGTTTAGGTACTTTGTGGTTGATACAGATATTGATTATCGGAAGGAATATAAAAGAACTTTGTTGAAACGTTTCAGAAATGTATTGCTTTACTTTTCTTCTTCGTAAAAGTTAACATCCGATACTGAGTTATGTACTGTTCAAAAGTAATTAAGCAAAAAAATCAATCGATTTTTTTCTTTAGTAAGCCTTGCAATGATGCAAATCAATTAAGAATATCAGTATACAACAGTTCATGACTAGCTTTCAACTACGGAAAAAGCTAATAGGATAGGCGGGTAACGATAGCCGCCATTGTGATTCACAGCTTATTCATTCTCCACCAGACCGAAATTATACTTTCCCTGGATCTATTGAATTCAAACTCACAAGATATCGACAATTTCGACTGGTTACACCATTAGCGACGTCAGTAACTATGTCGGTCATTTTTTTTATTTTTTAAGACACTTAAATATAGCGAAACTTTTTTTTAGAAATCACTTGTAGAGCAATGAACGTTGTACTTTGCAAGTTTGTTGAACTAGATTTTATAAAATACGTCAGGAATTTAGATAATCATTAAGACTATAGGCGTTTACTTCATGGTTATTGTAAAAATCTATGATAGATTTATTCTCACTCAAAGGACGCCTTTGTTGTAACATCGAAGATCAAGGTCATCTGATATTATTACCGAAAATAGCCTGCATCTTGATACTGATTTAAACGTAAGTTATTTGATATTCATACTCAGTGAAGCCCATGATAACATACCATGGCTTTATTATTCCATGCACTACTTTTATGTGAATCATAAACATCCTGAAATTACTGATTATTGACTGGAGATATCAAAAGGGGTTGTGTTTGGAATTAAACTGGTTTTTCCATGATTAAATGTGATAACTTGTACATAGTAACGGATTTTTTAAATAATATTTATCAAAGGTTATTTAATTAAAAGTTATCTAAATTAATTTGATTTCAATCCTGTTATATATACCCGTTCCATTCATAATTTTATAATAATATATTCACACATATTGTTGTTATCTGCTCATAAATTCACCCATTTATGCCTGTGTGGTTGAAGTTAAATACATGCTTTCACGTTTTGTCGAATTATAAAAGTATTTGTTTGAAACCATCAAAATGTGACATGCCTTAACCTAGGCCTCAACTTATAATGGTCAACAGAGAAGAGATATTAAAACTTACTGGCTTAAGAATAATCCTATGTTGGCGATTCGGTGCCTGACTCTGAGGGTCGTGGGTTCGATTCCCGGACGGGTTTCAGCCTGCAAAATTTTCTGAACAGGTATATGTTCTAACTAAGAAAGTGTTCTCCCAAAATAACGAAAATGCTGATAATACTTTGTTGTATAAGAGTATATTTTTAGAAGAGCTATTTTCGTTTCCACAGTAATGGAACATCTAGACAGCTGCTGTTAAGAAGATCCAATAATTTGACATTATATGATAAGCTGATACCTTCGCGAGACTTTTTTAATCTACCAGGGGAAAATTGTCCCTTCAGTAGCATGTGTTATCGCCCAAGAGATTTGTGAGTTTAAGAGAAAATGCACTTAAGAGGACAGAAACAATGCCCTCTGGTTTGAATATTTTAACAGCTGTTTTAAGCTAAGAACATGTCGACCTTGCGATCCATCTTAACACATCTCAATTCAACTACCAACCACCTATCTGCATCACTACAACTGGCTGCAACTGAAAGCACTCGATAACAGGCGACATGTTCGCCCTTGCGACTGGGTACAAATAATTTTATGTATTACACTTTATTATTTTCCTAGATGAGTGTATCCATACCGGTGCGAGTGGCAATGCTGTCTTCCTTTGCAATTAAGCAAAATTAACTTTCCTACATTAGAAGAACGCTTCACATCTTGGTTATACCAGTGTCAATTATTTTTGAAACATATGTAGCGCCGTACCGCCGTCATATTAGTGAAATGACCTTAATCACGGCGTACAACACCAGTCAATCAATCGTACTGGTGATCGTTATAAACACATGTATTTAGCTCCAATTGCGTTTCATCTGATTACACGTCTTATTTTTACTCAGCGTTAACACTATTTGATGG
This sequence comes from Mopalia ciliata, assembly GCA_034783835.1. Classification (NCBI taxonomy): domain Eukaryota; kingdom Metazoa; phylum Mollusca; class Polyplacophora; order Chitonida; family Mopaliidae; genus Mopalia; species Mopalia ciliata. Next base: position 5,416 of record JAVFBW010195031.1, read on the forward strand.
TTCAAACGTCTACATTCAGATAAAAACTAATATAATTTGACACGCGAGTTATCATGCAGGTGTCAAATTCCATTTATCGAGATAATTAAAGCGAATAAATCAAACACTGTATTTATATCTTGTTATATGAAATCAATATGTATGTTCTGGTATAGTGACGTACTTTTCTTGACATTTGGACATAGCAGTAATACTGCATGATAATGAGCCCTTTTACACGAACATTGAGTTGTAAGTTTAGTTTCAACACGGCATACATGTACCAATAACGAAATTAAATCAGCGATAATGGTATATGCATGTAATATCTTTTTTAGGGTTTGACACTGTATTAGCCCTCTCCTTATACCGAAACCAAGCGGTAACTACATTAAGAAATATTCGACACGGGATATAAAACGAGTGTATCGATATCACATTTTCACAGTGTCAGTTTTTCGTATTTATTTTAGAAACTGCTTTCCGATAAAACAAGCTTAAAGTTCAGGAGTTTTACTTAACTTTTCCTACTAAGTATCATAAAACGTGTAATGTAAATTAAGCAATGTTTTTTTTTTTAATGTAATCTCCTTTCCGATGAAACAAGCTCCAAGTTCAGGAGTTTTACTTAACTTTTCCTACTAAGTATTAATAAACATGCAAAGTAAATTAAGCAATGTTTTTTTAAATCTAATCTCCTTCCCGATGAAATAAGATCAAAGCTCAGGATTTTTACTTAGCTTTTCCTACTTAGTATCAATAAAAGTGTTTTGTAATTGTAAATTGAGCAAATTGTAAATTGAGCAATGTTTATTTTTTAATGTAATCTCTTCCCGAGGAAACAAGCTCAAAGTTCAGGACTATCCCTTAACTTTTCCAACTAAGTGTTAATAAATGGGTAGCGTAATTAAGCCATTGTTTTTCCCTACTTTTATAGAAGTGACTGTTCTAGAGTTAAGATAAGGCAGCTATGAACATATTGTTGCTTCTAAATTCAGCACCAGTTTTGTATTCAAGCTTATTGGCTGTTTATAATGTATTTTAAGAATATTTAATTTAACTATTATTCTAGAAATTTAAAATGAAGTACGGAAACTCAAGTGAAAAGACCACGTCCTTTAGCGGATTGCTATTGTTAAATGCACGGTTGCAAATAGTGGTGTCAGCAAATGATTTATGAAGGCATTTACATATTCGCTCAGCCCTTTGGTTACGCTTGAATTACCAGCGATCGGCTTATGGTAGCCAATACTGAGTGTACCCTATACGCTGTTTCATATAGCAAAGCTTTTCAGGTAAAGGGCCCCGGAGTTAGGCTCTAGACTCACACAAAATTCTATTCGTTGATCTGGTCACAGGAGTATACCGGTTTGCTAAATGGCGGAGCAAAGTTTAGACGAGAGGAGTGTATGCTCATGTGACCAGATAAACCGATAGAAGTTTGTGTGAATCTAGAGCCTAACTCCGCGACCATTTATCTGAAAAGCTTTGCTATATGAACCAGCGTATAGGGTACGGTCGGTGTGGGCTACTGTGAGCCGATCGCTGGTTATACTAGCGTACGCTCTGGTTAAAGGCAGTTTGCTTTGAATGTAGCAGTAATGTTGCTACTGGCACTTGAAGAAGATAGCCGTTCCAAAAAAGCAAAACACTCAATATTTTATAGTTGTGCTAGTGTCTATTAGCGTTGGAATGCATAGATGTGATACAATTGAAATTCGCTGAAGCAGGGCTGAAACACAAACCAATTATTCGATTCTAAACAAGGCCTGGTTAAGAGTTAGATCAAATCATTAAAGAATGTCGCTGGTGTCTTTTCAGCTTTGCATTCAATGTTTTTTTTTTTTTTTTTTTTAATTTTATTGAGTCGTATTGTTTTAATTCCTGAACAAAATGTAGTCCTGTATTAACTTGTGACAATCGGAATTGGTTTGTTAAACCTGATTTGGGGTGAATCTCACGTATTTGCTCATAGTAAAATCTACAACATTCTTTTATGTAATTACTTTACCTGACAATTTGCCCACTCTTTAAAACAAATTAAATTAGCCTTGCGATCATAATTGCCTTGCTACCATGGTTACAGTAAACTGGAAATAACACCAAAGCCGTGTCTGATCAAAGCCGTGACTGATCAAAGCCGTGTGTGATTGGTTGGATAACAATACGGGTTTATGAACAGATTAAGCTGTAAACAAAGCAAGTGTTCGATTTCATAAGAAATTCGCTCCCATCGGATTTCTTTGCTGAGCATCGGATATAAAGGGTTTAATTTTAGTAAGAAAGAAAATCCAAATAACCCAAGTGTTTTCTTTTCCTTTCTTAAAGCGTGTAGAAATAGAACAAAATGTCTTTGGTTTTCGACAAAGAAAACACGACCATTAGGCTAATGCTGAAGTGATCTATGTGTTATGCCGTAGTCGACTTTCAAGTGTATTCATTATGAACGATTCTATAATCCATAAGCCTCACACTGTTCTTGTGGATTCCTTATTAGACTCTTGCAAAGGGTAATAAGCCTATTTTTAAGCAATTCAAACTGTCTTCATTATCGCCTCAGAGGGATTAATATTTTCCCAGGATAAATCTTAACATTTTGCCTACCTTGAGGTTAATTACTTTTTTGCTGGCGTTGTACCACAATATAACCTGTGCCTGGTTTTACGCGTTAGACAATGCCATAGTCCACTCGGAGCTAAGAGTCAACTAGAAGTCTATATACGGCTGTGTATATCTGTTATTGTCGTGTGATCGACCTGTGTCTTCATGTTGATAACTTAGGCCTGGTTTTACGCGGAGACGTTTCCCTGGTCAACTATAAGTTGATTTACGGCTGTGTATATTTGTTAGTGTCGTCTGATCGTCCTGTCTTCATGTTGCTGCCAGTGACATCGATGACACAATGTTTTTCCGAAAGCCGGTCTCCAGTTATCTTCCTTTATCATCGACGTTCAGCTTTTATGAATTGAGTAATCATTTTGAAAGGCTTTTTCGCCATATTTGACGCTGGGGGCAAAACGCACTGCCCATGAATATGTACGAAGCCATGAAAAATCACGTGCATTACACAAAAATAAAAATTAACCTCGCTGTTCTAAAAAACGGAACAAAACGGCCATTACAAAAAGAAAACCCACCCTGCTATTTTAGCACTCCCAGGGTAGAAAGGCGGCGTCGGCCTATGGAGGAGGGCATATTCAAATGACACAGCCCGTCAACAATCGGTTTTAATTTTGATTGGTGGACGTCTTGATTAAACGTTCGCCTGTCCTTGGCAAACCCAAAAAGGACGACAAAGCCAATCAACATAGCAGCGGTTCTCAGAAAACTTGGACTTTTGACTTAAATCAAACGTGTTAATGGGTAAGTGTGGGCGAAATGTCGTGGAGAAAATTCATATTCACCACCTGTAACTCAATTATCTGTCAAATAGACTGTTTGGTATTTGAGCATGCTGGGAAGCTGCCTGATTGAATACTTTGGTTGGAGGACAGAATTCTCTCGGACTTTCTCAGGGAACTCTGGGACCACAAAAAGCAAACTATGATAGTGTTATGGTCAAATCAACAGATCAAATCAAACAAATAAACCTTCAACAATTAAACAGGCTATAAGCTGAGATCAGGAATTCAATATGTGTAAATGTAAAGGAGGAACAAAATGCACTTGCCTTAACCGGGAATCGTACAATTTGCTTAGATTGACCGGGCAAGTCTAGAGGGGTTTGGAATAGAATGACCCGAATTTTTCTCCCGATTAAAGGATGGTAATTTATTGATATGGAAGCACTGACACGATTATAAATATCTATAGGAACACCTTTTGACTTGTGGAATAACACAAATTTATGGAAATAATACCATAGCTACCTAAACCAGACAATAAATTAACTGATTATTAATTCCCAATACATCATTGATTACCACCAAGGTAGTGTATCTCAATCAGTCTATAGTATACATGGATAGTTACTCGAGTGGTAATCTTTTGTCTTTGTTCAAGATAAGCTAATTTCGGTGTTTCAAAACAATACTAATTTTAAACGACATTTAGTGTAGTTACATTTTTGAAATGCTGCAAATGAATTTAATATGGTTTCGCTTTATTACCATTCTTTTTTTGTTAAATCAATTTTGTACTTTGTATCATGTAAATATAGACGAAATATTATATCAGTGGAAGTTTTATATTTCATTTGAATATAAAATAAATTCAATCTGCCAGAACCATTTAGCTCAAATTATAACAGATTCACTCCAGACATTTCTTCTTAATTATGACACATTGAATTTGAACGTACAAATGACAGTTGATGAATTATCCACGAAGATATCACGCGATGGTTATAATGTCAGCTATTGCCAGTTTCTGTATTTCAAACTTCGGATCTCGAATTATGTATGGCATATAGTTAATATAAATTAAGTCTTTAACAATTGTCTTAAATTGCTCAGTTTGATAGAGAATGCGGATTGACAATTGCCGTTTATTTCTATAAAAGCCAAAACAGCGGACTGTGAGATATTTTGTTTAGTGTTAATATTGTTGAGGATCCTTCGTTTACGCAATGCTTGCTTGTTTGTTAGATTGGGGTTCAACGTCGTACTGAAGAGTATTTCACTTATATGACAACGGATTGTCCACTTCACACTGTACACAGCCTTATTACGGTGGAAACAAAAATATGAGAAAACCTCGTAAAAAACCACCCCCGGGATTACCGGAGCCACAACCTGTGACTTGCTCATATAACTGAT
>JAVFBW010195042.1:0-10150 GCA_034783835.1 Mopalia ciliata
CAGAGTTGACAGGTTCTGATATATCAGGGGTTTAATGCCTTTGTTTACAATGGGACAAAAACGGGACCAAAGAAATCTGTCAGTTTAAACAAGATTCTGGTAAATCGAGGTGCCGGTGGGCACAAGTTTCACTGTATATTTAATATTGTGAAACTATGTTATTTGACCCTCTGTAATTCCGACACTGTCAGTGAGCATATTCAAAATAACAACAATAAACCTGATAAACTGTCCGGAACTTTTCAGGGTCTGTATGATTTTGAAAAAGTTTTAGAAATGGTTTTTCCAAATTGTGGCAAATTTTTTTTTTTTTACCAAGGATTACAGGAATATGGAAATGTTGTAAAAGTTGTAAAATTGTCTTGCATAGTGTCACTTGTAAGCACTCAAGATACAAGTACATAATACCTCAAAATCTATGAAGCTGTATTCTGCAATCACTGGCATAATTTAGGAATTTCTGTTCAGTATCAGCATTCTTTTAGCCATATTTCCGACTAGACTGGAATTTATAAATTTACAAATATAGATAGAGTTTTCCAAGACTTTCCAAACCCAAAAATTCTAGATGACCATAATCCTCTGTACATGAGTTAGCATTCCTTATAAAGTTTAAACTATAGATTTTTTTCTTTTTCTAACAGTTTGCTGCAGATGCCTTTGAAAAAGATCTCCAAGAAGCCCTACTTAGCAGTAAACTAGAATTTGAACAAAGTTCTGAGGTAAACTTGATGTACCTGAGATACTGATCTCTTGAATTCCTGGTGGTTGATTGGCTGTATGTTCCTGTTGGCATGGTATCCCCATAGCAACCAGCATGCATTAACATAAACTTTCTTTCTGGCATATTGTCAGGAAAGTTTCTAGAAATTTTGTCCAGGTTTCTATATAATAATACATAATGCAGTTTCTGTTCAAAAAAGTGTTAGGGTCCTTTAGAGCAAAGTGTATAAATGGCCTAGACAAGTCTTTTCATATGTTGTTTAAAAACAGGCTATAAAGTTGATCAGTTGTTATAGTTTAACATGAGTCACTAATTTTTTTTATAGTTATAGTCCTGATTGGATTGTTTCCGTCCCTGGATGCACACATTTTGACCAGATTTTGACTTTTTATGAAAAAAAAATAGACATATAATATTTATGGAACAAAATGAATTTTGTCTAAAAAGAATTGTGGGGCCATGTTTATCAATCCAAGTGGACTCTTATAAACAAATATGATTACACCTTATATTGGCTTGGTGCTGTGATTAGCGTGTCGGGCTACTGATCCTCATTTGATGTGCACCCGCGGCCGTGGCTTAGTGGTAGTGAGTGCGCTTCCTGAGCTGAACATGCTTCGATTTACCATTCACGGGTTCGAGTGTGAAGTGGACAATCTGTCGTCATATAAGTGAAATACCCTTGAGTACGACGTTAAACACCAATCAAACAAACATTTGATGTGCTGCCCACAGGGTCAAGTTCTCTTGTCTTCGTCATGTATGCGAGAGTCTCAGGAGGTGAACTTGGCAATTTTTTTATGTGTCCTCTTTTTCCAGTTCATAAGCAGACTTATTGAAAATTTGTAAAGTTTCATAAAATTCTGCCGAGTTTCTTTAAAAAGAGAGCTGTCACATATTGGAATAGATTTACTTCTGTGATTGGTGTTTAACGCCGTGCTCAAGGGTCATCGGTCAGAGTATTTCACCTATTTCACGAATGTGGTTTACCACTAGTTTGTGGATGGATCACCGGAGAAAACCTCTTCACTTTTTATATCTAGTTTATAACTAATACTAAAATTCCTAACTAATTTGTATATTTCTTCTGTCTGCTCTGTAGGAACTTTTATTTTTCAGCAGACAATTTCATACATAACACTTCATATTATGGTTGTGATGCTGTTCACTCCGTGGAACTACACCCTTAACCATACTGTTTCACAATCTAGCTAGCAAAATGATTTATAAATTGTTTTATTATTATTTGAACAGAAGAAAAGTTCTCCACTGACAGAAGTGGCAACAAAGGTGAATGGAGTAGAGAAAGAAGCGAAGAAGAAGAAGAAACAAAAACAGAAACAAGCTCCAATGAGCTTGGAACAGTTTAATCAACTTGATGCAACTCCCCCCAAACAGACTAGCTCAGATGGTAGGCATTCTCCTGGCTCGCAGACACCCCTCGTGTCCAGTCTCTCTCTGGACTGGTCAGTTGACCAGGGTTTATGACACACTTACGGTTATTTCGCTTTTTATGTAACACTGTGCAGGTGAAGAAAACCACCCATACCTCATACCAAAAGTGATCATGTCATAAATCGAAAGAGCCAAAATAAAGAATGCCTAATTTTGTGTTGGTCCTTAGTTTTGAGGGGAACATGATTCTTCCTCCAAATAAACCCTATCTGACTTCAGTCCCTCTTTTTGGCAGTGTGTATCGAGTATAACCACATTGCTTTACTTGGCACCGAAGGAACATTAATTTCCCATCAGAGCAAAACATTCACATTTTCTGGATGTGTTACTGTTTGTGTGCGTCTCATGACCTCATATAAGTGAAATATTCATGGGCACAGTGTTAAACACCAATCAGTCGATCACTAAGTTTGATTTGCACAGTTTGGCTTCTTGCACAAGATATTATCAAGGAAATTCATTATGGTAGATGTATTTCTCTATTTCGGTTGGGCCCGTGGCTTAGCGAGTGTGATTCCTAGGCCTCTTCAATGTACCGTTTACAGGATGGAGTCAATCTGTCAACCCTTAGGTATATGAGTGAGTCACAAGCTGTGGCTCCGGCAAATGCTGGGTGTTTTCCACAAGTTTTTTTCATTGTAATGTGAAGTGGGAAATCTGTCATCATATAAGTGAAATATCTTTAAGTATGACATTAAACCCCAATCACGTAAATTTATATTAGGCTGAACATTTCTCAGTGGGCTATTTTTTATGCGTTTTTTTTTCTTTATTTTTACAAATAACTGTACCTGTATCTCTGTTTTACTTGTTACAGAAGATGAGAGTACACCGGCTCCTCCACCCTTACATACTCGAGTTCCCGACACCATGGCTGATGAGAAATTCTTTGTCAAGGTTAAGGCCGATGTGGATAAAATCATTATCCAAGAAAAAATGCAGGAAGAATATAAAAAAGTATGTTAATAATTTCAGAAAGATTATAAAAAAAAGTGTGTTAATAATTTCAGGAAGATTATAAAAAAGTGTGTTCATAATAACAGGAAGATTATAAAAAAAAGTGTGTTCATAATTTCAGGAAGATTATAAAAAAAAGTGTGTTCATAATTTCAGGAAGATTATAAAAAAAAGTGTGTTCATTATTTCAGGAAGATTATAAAAAGAAGTGTGTTCATAATTTCAGAAAGAATATAAGAAAAGTGTGTTCATAATTTCAGGAAGATTATAAAAAAAGTGTGTTCATAATTTCAGGAAGATTATAAGAAATATATGCTACAATATACAACTGCAGCAGAGATAATTAATTCTCCCAGACGTTCAAATCATGGAGGTCATCAGTTTTGCTATTTAATCAACATTGTTGGAATGTATCAATGCAATTTATGTGACATACCCTGAGCCCAATAAATCTTTGCCTTCCACTGTCACCGTAGAAGCACCCACATTTATGTAGGCCTGTGGATAAGTGGTAGCAAGTGCACTATGTAAACTGAACCTGCCTTGATTTACCGTTCACTGGGTCGAGTCCGTCTGTCGACCATCAGGTATGTGAGTGAGTCACATGTTGTAGCTCCAGCAACCACAGGATGGTTTTTAGAGGTTTCCTCTTGGTTTTCCACTGTAATAAAGCTGTGTACAGTGTAAAGTGGACAATCCGTCGTCATACGTGAAATACCCTTGAGTAGGACGTTAAACATCAACAAACAAACAACATTTATGTTGACAACTGTGTAGAAAATATTTAATTTTTTTCTTTTTTAAAAATCTTGTAGCAATATGCAGTTGAAAGTGTATTGGTGAGAAAGTATGAAACAGATAAACGCAAGAAGGAAAAAGAAGTTACAATGCTGAGAGCAACTGTAAAGAAATTAGAGGTAAGCTGTTTTTATTAAAATGTATAATTTTGCTTTACATATAAGTTTCAACAAAATTGGGCAGTTTAGTTGAGCCTGTAAAAAGTATCTACCTACCTCTAGTGTGCAAAGGGCACTTATATGTTATCTTGTGTGTAAAAAACCTGTACCTGTTATTATCTAGTGTGTAAAAAGCCTCTACCTGTTGTTGTTATCTTGTGTGTAAAAAGCCTCTACCAGTTGTTATCTAGTGTGTAAAAAGCCTCTACCTGTTGTTGTTATCTAGTGTGTAAAAAGCCTCTACCTGTTGCTGTTATCTTGTGTGTAAAAAGCCTCTACCTGTTGTTATCTAGTGTGTAAAAAGCCTCTACCTGTTGTTGTTATCTAGTGTGTAAAAAGCCTCTACCTGTTGTTACCTAGTGTGTAAAAAACCTCTACCTGTTGTTACCTAGTGTGTAAAAAATCTCTACCTGTTTTTACCTAGTGTGTAAAAAGCCTCTACCTGTTGTTATCTGGTGTGTAAAAAGCCTCTACCTGTTGTTATCTGGTGTGTAAAAAGCTTAAACCTGTTGTTACCTAGTGTGTAAAAAGCCTCTACCTGTTGTTACCTAGTGTGTAAAAAGCCTCTACCTGTTGTTATCTAGTGTGTAAAAAGCTTCTACCTGTTGTTATCTAGTGTGTAAAAAGCCTCTACCTGTTGTTATCTAGTGTGTAAAAAGCCTCTACCTGTTGTTATCTGGTGTGTAAAAAGCCTCCACCTGTTGCTATCTGGTGTGTAAAGAGCCTCTACCTGTTGTTATCTGGTGTGTAAAAAGCCTGTAGCAGTTAACATATAGATAAAACACCTGCTTGTTATATTGGTGATCTTATCCCTTGTGCAGTAGCAATTGAAGTTATCAGTGAACAGCCCAATAAAGGAATCTAAATAACAAAGATATAGCTCAATCTATACCCTATTTTCTAAGTAATAGACGTGATTGTTATTTCAGCAAAGCAAACAATGATGAAACATGACCATGATGTCACAATTAATATTAAGTTGAAGCCCTCTTTCTAAGAGCAGTTATAATTATACCCAATCAAGTACATTTCCACACTAAAAAAACACCTCACATTTGATAATTTTGCAAGTGTCAATTATTATTTGAACACAGTGCAGACATGTAATTGAAAAACCATTAAGCATGACATAAAATGCTTATCAATCAATCTTGAAGCTTTGATGTATCTTCATGATGTATGAACTATTGAATAGTAGATTTCATTTTTCTCTCATTTTTTTTTTCAATTTAATATAGGAAGAATTGAAGCAAGTCAAACAAAGGAACAAGCAATTGTGTCATATTCTGGGCCAAGGGGAGAGTAAGTGTGTTTTATTACCCTGCCTTGTCATTGTTTGTTGGGAGTGTTTTCAAAGGCAATTTTCTAACCCATTCGGTTGGCATGCCGACATATGAGTAAAATAACCTGAAGTACGAAGTTTAACCCCAATTAGACAAACAAATAAATCTGTCAAACAGGCCCTGTGAGGGAGCGGGTGGGCCATGGCTCTGCAGAATACTCCCTTGGCTGCCTCGGTTGATCGTAAGAGGCGAGAACAGAGGTTGCTTTTTGTTGGCCTGGTGTTCGCCGTTCACCAGATCTAGTCTGGCTGTCAAGTGTATTGTTGTGGCTCCTACAACCGCATGGGTGGTTTTTTTTACGAGATTTCATCTTGGTTTTCCACTGAATACAGTGCTGTAACTTGAGTTTTTTCACAGGTTGCCCTGAGGGCATGTGATATTTGAAACTTGCTTGCCCCCCATATACTCAACCTGCCCCCACCCCTACAAGTGACGAGAACCAATAGAGTTAATTAACAAAGACAATGTTTATGTAGTTCTCTTTATAAAAATAAATTCCTGTCTTTTAGCATATTCTGACATTTATGGTAAAGCATGTTCAGTTCAGGAAGCACACTTGCTACCACTGAGCCACGGCCTTGGGCAATTCTTTTATGAGACTTAACAGAAATAAATAATTGCTATTTTTATTAAACCTCTGCGAAATCATACACAAAGTATATTTGAGTTTGTTTGCAGCCTATTTGCATATTTCAAACCTGTGCTTTAACATGTAAAAAGATTGAGTCATTTACTATATAGAAAGAATAAATCATGAAAAAGAAAATTATTCCTTACGGTATTTAAAAAACAAATATTATAAAACAAATCTACACACTAACTTAATGAACAGCAACTTGCAATATTCTGGGGAAAGTAGGCCTAGTTACTTTTACAATACAAATGGATAGCTTAAAATAAAACATGAAAATTAATAAAATTTAAAAAATAACAAAATAGCTGTTTCTGACTTGTTTCATAATAACAAAAATATATAGACCTATCTTTATATTGTTTGTTTTTTTCTCAAAATTCAAACCAAGTTCATGTATTGTAGAAAATTTGAAATGACAACTGCTTTCATTAAGAACTATGTGACACAGTGACTATTGCCTATGTACATCCAGGTACCATCATTATGTAACACATGCCTATTGGCATATGTATACATGTAGGCCTACATGTATATTTGGGATGTAACGATACAGCCATGTATCGTTGTATTGCGATATCTTTGCCGACGATACGATATTTTATATCCCTGTATCGCGATACCACATTATTAGTTATTTATATACTTATATTAATCCTCTAATAACTTTATTTCACAAAACTTAACTTAAATAATCCCGCGGATGAATGCTGTAGTGAACATGAATAAGCAAGAGAATGATGTAGCTATTTTTAGAACCTGAAAGCCTTCCCCAATGTACTGTTTCTTAACTGTGTGTTGATTGGCTGTGACAGCCGAGAGTTCAACATACGGGCCAGTTGAAGACTTTGTATTATAAGCATTCGGCTCGCATGGAGACAATGGCTGAACGATCAGCGAGAATTTAACTCTGCGTTAAAAAATTTCATTTAATTATTAAACAACTGCATGTTTCATTAATTAATATGCCTGATGAAATCAACAGCCATACGGCGACTATGGAACTACAGTGGGCCTATAAATTGGCAGTGTGGCTACTTTTGGGTTTCCATTTCAGAATTGTTTGTCACATATGAGAAGTATCAGCAGCAAACATGTTGAAACACCAAAATAACATACCACGTACACTGGATATCGAAACCAGTCCCCATTAAGGCCTCAAGATCATAAAAGATAGTCAGTAAGTGTAAATCACAACAGGGACAAACGATTTTTTTTCCACATATACTTTTGGACTTTGAATCAAGAATGTACAGTATCGCGATACGTATCGTATCGTGGGGCCAAAATCGAGATACGTATCGCGAGGGTGTATCGTTACATCCCTAATGTATATGAGTCTTGTGATGACCGTTTTCCAACATAGAATAAATACTAACAAATCTTCATAAATTGCAATTCTGACACTCACACTTAGCAAATAAAGGACACTGAAACGAATGAGTGAACAGGGAAAGTTTTACAATGCCTGATTAAGATCAGGCTGTGTCTAAAAGGCGCTTGACACAAGGTAACGAAAATTGGACACTGGCTAATATTTTATGGATATCGATTGATCGCCGAATTTACTATCGCTATAAATCGATGAATATTTCATTGTTACAGCCCTAGCAGGTAGAGGACCAAGCTATCCTGTTATTAAGATGACTCCCCTTTCTCTTCTCTTCTTATATTTTTGGGTTTTGTGGAAAAAAAGAAAATTATTTTTGGAAATTCTTGAAACTCCCGCACTCAATTGAATAAAGCTTTTCCATTGGTCGACAATGAGTGTAGAACATAGTGACGTCCCTTTGTTAATAAATTCAGCAAAGCGAATTCCAAATCAAAGCAAAGAATTTTAAAAACAGTTATAAAATAAACATTGCGCATATTTTTTTATGATTGAATTGTAGTTTACCACGCTCAGTATAGTCTTTCAGTTAATTCAGCGATGGCTTAAAGGGGTTTTATTTTATAAAGACACTACATGCCCAGTCGGGCAGGCACATATAACAGGTTGCTTGCCCCCAGCAGTTTTGACTTGCCTCGGGGATGCGAGCACCCGTAAAGTTACAGCACTGCCACAGTGGAGTTTGTCAGCAAAATATCTGGCACGCCACTTGAGATGCGCATATTTCCAAGATTGTCATGACCAATGGGGATGCAGCATGATCTGCATGGCCGAGGCACGTTTGTCAATGTCAGAAAACATTCGATTTAAACCGTCTTATCTCCACGAACGCAGGCAGTGTTGAAAAGCTAATGTCTACTTGATGGCAAATTTTCTCATTTGACAAGGCTTACTGTTCAAACTTCAATCACAATTCTATGACACACTGTCAGAGATTGATAATTACAATAATTCATTTGCCTCCTTATTGTTTTTTAAGGATAAATCTGAAAAATGTTGTTGTTGCAGTATAAACATTAGACAGCATCAGATATCAATTGACATTGTTTATTTTTAAGATTCTTTAAAAAAAAAGAAAGTAATTTAAAACAATTTTGGAAACTTATAACTTGGTCTTCTTAAATTAAGTTTGCATAACTATGGGGAAACCCCTTTCTGTCCATTCTCCCCAACAGCACAAGTGAAATACCCCTGAGACTATGGTGTTAAACAACAATTGATCTAGGGTAGGCAGGTGTGCTGAATACACTGTACCGGTAGTTGAAGTCAAGTAGTACTGACAGTGACAGATGGTTTGTTTGGGATTCCATACATTCCTTGCCAGACTCTTTTCTTCTTGTGTAATTGTGTTATTTTTTAACATGATTGTAAACTATTAGCTGGAGGGGTGTGATGAAGGCTGGAATCTGTAACACACATTACCCACATCAACAGTTTCCTGGTCTTTATTTTCTACATATGTATGTTGTATCAGCATGTATGTACATGTATACTAGGGTTTAAGCCAAAAATCAAAAGTATGGTGTCCAAAATGGTCATTTTGCTTCATTTTTTAAGAATTGTTCCAATCAGGATGTAAGAAGGACATGTGCAAACCCTTCCCCCTATTAGCCCTTGATGTACATGTCCATACATATAATAGAAAAACTTAAAATTGTAAACTTAATTTGTATCTTCTTATTCATGGGCCCCTCTCGGGCTTAGCCAGAAGTCAAGAGTATGGTTTCCAAAATGGTCTTCTTGCTTCAGTTGTTAAGTAACTGGGTGTCCAACTTTAACATTTGCCCTCTCTTCTTAATGTTCAAGTTTCTTAAAACAGGGTGTTCAAATGAGCCAATTGATCAGTTCAGGTTGTCCATTTGGGTTGGTGGACACACCTCTGCCTAAGCCCTTGATGGTGGGTAATGTAACAGTATGATCAGGGCACAGTACCCACTGATTCGAGGCCATAGGACCCCTTAGGCCATATGACCCCTTGCATGTACCTTTGATCAGAAGGGGAAGTATAAAATAGGTGATACTGATAACCACACCTGTGGGCTGTAAAACATGTGAAACCCGATCATGCAGATTGCTAAAAATACCTGGAGGTAATTTTGCTTTATTTACAGACACTGTATACAGGGCCTAGAAAGATATATTCTGGGTTAGCCATATCAAGGTGAACTACATGTACATGTTATATAGATAAATATGACTATTTATAGACTAGTCTGACTGGGCCATACATGAAGTTTATTGCCTGACCCATTATTCACTTGGAGTATGACATAATTACGATTGTATGTAGATCAGATTAGCAGTAAATGTTTGCCATACAGGAGGTTAAAGAAAAAGACAGCCGTTTTTCTACTTAAACTTATCATTTTTATTGTATATTATGAAAGACAAACATCTGCATTGCATAGTTTGCATTCGAGTTAGCATAGCCATTTATTAGTTAATTTTACAAGATAGACTTATGTCAATGTTCGAATAAACTTTGCTACTGATTTTTAATCTATTATTACAATTCACCAGACTCGGAAATTTCTGAAAACAATGATCTGGCTGCTGCCGCTATGGCCTAAAAAAAATACTGCTGTGTTTCTTCAAATGGCTTGAAAAAAAATAAGGCTAGGCAGTAGGCAGACAGGATTTTTTTTCTTTCTTTTGTAAATGTTTTTTTTGGTAGATGTTTTACAAAACAGTAGA